>JAFVLL020019526.1:0-16101 GCA_021397915.2 Tor tambroides
AGTAATTTTAGTTTTTTTGCAAACAATCATAATTTTGATGGTGTTTGTGGTGCATACATTTAAAAATCTATATAGAACACACACTGTTTTCTTATAACAGAATTCCTCAGTCCTACAGGTGTGTTAGATAAAGAAGACATGTGCCAAAAGGAGTAGGAGTGAGGAAGTCTGTCCTTTTCAGATCGATCCATTTAATCTGGCTTGCACTGAAAGACATGACCCCACCCAAGGAACACACACAAGACTCTTTTTATAACGTGCATCATCTGAAGTATTGTTCAAGGGATTTCTGACAAATAAACTGCTCCTAATGTTATCCTGTAATGTAAACGGGACCAGCTGCACACCATTCTTTAAGTCACAAAAACAATCAATCCAAACATTATGACTATAAACATCTGCTCTGGGAGTTCTTTTCCCTCCACTTCTGATTGGCTTGTTGTTAAAAAAAAAAGTGGCTGACTTATTGTATACAGCGGCCCCTAAAAGTATTTGGACACTTAAGATGCACTTAAAAAAGTATGAATATCTTTGAATTTACGTAAATAAATTATTACACCAAGTGACATTTATTGTAGCACAAACACACATTGAAATAAAATACTTCACTAAAAAGCTTGTAAGAAAGTGAAGACAAAAAGCATTTATACAGTTTGTAGTTAAAACACTAGTGGATAGTTAATATGACAAATGTGGTTACTCCAATAGGACACCTGTGTGAATTTGGCCTCAGTTGGTTACAAGTCATTGCAAGCAAAGTTACTTCTGAGAAAAGCTCCTACATCATCTATTTGCAGATGACACCTGGTTTGATATGTTCTGTCACACCCTCATGTCATTTCAGACCTGTGTGGCTTCTTTATTTCTGTGGAACATCAAAGAAGATATTTTGAGGAATGTTTCAATTGCTTTTTGTCAATACAGGCTCCTTGGAAAAAGGTGCATTTACCATAATTTCTGCAAAGACCCAAAAACATACCTATACAAAAAATTCACTGCAGTTTCACTAGTTGAACACTAGTGGCAGTAAACAACTTTTCTGATGTAGTAAACTTGCTTGGCAGCTCACCTGGTATGGTTGTACCTGATACGGAGGCACAAGTCCCTTGAAACACAAGTCATGATAAAAGATTTTCAAAACTTGTAGAGGTAAGCAAAAATAGCATGGTTGCTGCAGCCAATGGGTTTTTATCTCACAATTGGTTTTGTTAAAACTATCGGTTAGGTTTAGGGTAGGGTGTAGTTTAGGTGGTGCATTATTTTCAAACACGATAGAGCAGTATGGATGACTGGATATTTCAATTCCAAACTGCCGCAATATGTACAACAAACAATAAAAGGTTTATAGATTCACATTCACCTGTATCGATTAAATCTGAACTCTCTTTTAGAACTCTTTTCAGCACGCTTTCCAGTGGGCTGAGGTTAAAATGGGGTTCAAAACAATAGTGGACACTTTCATTTTGTGAACAGAAAAACACTGAGAAATTCTTCAAAATGTCTTTTATGTTTCACAGAAGAAAAAAGTCACAAGTTTTAAAACAACACAAGGGGGAGATCTGTTTTTCAAATCTGATCATATAAAAGTGATTGTTTCTCTTCACAAGACTTGGAATAAACCGCGTGATTCATATGGATTCTTTTTATGATGCCTTTATGACCATTTTGGATCTTCAACATTTTGGTTACCTGGAATTTCAATGGAAGAAAACCTCAGAAACCTCTAAGGTTTCAATAAAAATGTCTTACATCTTCTATGTTTTGAAAATTAACCAAAGTTTGAAGAGTGAGAACATGATGACAGATTTTCTTTTTTGGATGAACTATTCCTAATAGTTCTGAATGTCCAAAAGTGTCCTAATACTTCTTTTGAGCCTCTTTTTGTATGTTGTTTTATCTATATTACAGTATATTCCTTCCACCACTATATAGACTCTACATGTCACGGGAGAGTTTCATCTAAAGTGCTCTGGGTGAAACCAAACACAAATAAACACTTCTCAGAATCTGTCATTCCTGCCCAGATGGAGTTTTAAGAGGTGACTGTAAAACAAGTACAAGGTTACCCCCTGCCCCTTCACTTAAAGCTAACCTAGTAAAGTTCATCACACATCTGTTAAAGGGGTCTTGGAGGCTGATATAGGACCTCATTGGTGTGTTTGAACTACTCACCTTACTGCTGTCCTGTAGTCTCTTGACGTTGGTCTTTGAGCTATAAATCTGGTGTTCTTACGCTTGATCAGTTCTCTTCTGATATACTGCGTCTGGCATCTTCACTCGGTGCGTTTCACCTTGAAGTACTGTTTGACAGGACATCGGTTGATCCACTTCTCAGGAAAGAAATTTACCGGCATCCTCTTTGTTTCTTCTCTTTGTTGCCTCGCTGTCAGATGGATTGATATCTGGTCTTGTTCTTAAGCTCTGGCGAGCTGTGTGTTCATTGTGCAGAGGGAATTGTGATTCTGTCTTCTCTGATCGATGTCTTCTCTTTCACACATGCTGTTTCTCTATCTCATTTGTTCTTTTGCTGTTGTCATCCCCTGGCTAGGGTCTCCTGCTCCTTGGGTGCGATGGTTCAAAAATGGCCTGGAGGTCCATATGGAGCGATCGGAGCACGGTGTGTCTTTGGCTGAAAATGGCTCGCTGGTGATTGGTTCAGCTTCAGCCAGTCACAGTGGAGATTTTAAGTGTGTGGCTACTAATGAAGCAGGATCAGTGGAGAGGAAGACCAGGCTAAAGGTCAATGGTGAGACTTTTGCGGCATTTCCACATGGCTAATAGCTTTATGATACATTTGTTAATGAATGTCTGTTTAGTCTAATATATAAAAATTTATAATAATTTTTACTGAATTTTGGATGACAAATTATGAAACAATGTGTTTAATGTGTGCAAGATTTACAAATTTGTATTGGTGACTCTTAATTTATCCTGTATAGTGTACACAGAAGTTAACTGGAACAAATTTCTGTTTTGTATTATTTTAGAGTAGGCACTCACAGCAGATTTATTTGAAGGCTTTTCATTGCTTGTTTACATGCCTAATTAAATACAAGCAAATTAATGTCAGGATTTAGTGCTGGATTGAATTATGCTGAATGAGTTCTTCATCTCACAAATCTAGTTCCACCAGAGATCCAAGATGATGGGCAGCCTTTGAATCTGACAGTCACACTGAAGCAGCCCCTCACATTGGGATGTGATGTTTTCGGTATCCCAACCCCAACCATTACCTGGACTAAAGACAACAGACCTGTAGGTTTCCTCATGCATGGTGATTTTTCGTAATTTCCGTTATTATTTTTTTATTTTATTTTATTTGTTTTACTACCTGTTTGACTCTCCTCCAGTGTAATGGTAACATAGTGCCACCTAGTGGCCATAAAATTCATCTCAAATCTTGGCCGCTGCACTTGGAAATCAATTACCCGCTCTGTGCTTCTAGGTATTGGAGACTCAAGGGGTGTATCTGCAGAATGGAAAAAGGCTTTTAAAGATTTACCGTGTTCAGCACGATCACGCTGGCCACTTTTCCTGCACTGCCCAGAACTCTGCTGGGGAAGCCAGGAGGGAGTATATTATTGAAGTACAAGGTGAAATATAGACAGACAAGCTGTGTAATTTAAATTAACCTTGAGGTGTACGGAACAAAGGCTAAATATTAGGCTTTGTTTTTGTATTTAGTTTGTAACATTTGATACAAATCCCTTTAGTTTCTTATTTATTCATATGTCCTGATGTGTACGTTTAGCTCCACCAGTAATTTCAGGCACCTCAGGAGTGCAGGAAATGACTGTCATGGCAGGGCAGGAAGTGGACATGCAGTGCAGAGTTAGTGGCCGCCCACTGCCTACAGTGGAATGGAGTCATGATGGAGAGTGAGTCAGTGACACACACAATTACATGCTCCTGTCATCCAGCTTCTATGCTCATGTGTGCTCTTCACAACCTCTCTCAGAGTTTTATCCCCTAATGGAGACCCTCATGTGGAGTTTCTGGAGAAGGGGCAGGTGTTGAGGGTCAAGTCTGTCAGGCCGAGGGATCGTGGCCTGTATCAGTGTGTGGCCAGTAACAACGCTGGGACTCGGACACGACAGTTCAGGCTGAACGTACAAGGTATGATGGAAATCATAGGGAATTAAACAATTCTGGTTCCAGTTCCTATTACCGTTTCCTTGATTATGTAATTAATTCTAAGACATATGTGTTTGACTCATTAAAAATAAATTATAAGAGTCATTCATTTGGGAATCAGACTACACTGTTTGTGTTGTATTGTTTTGTTTCACTAATAACAACTGAATCATAAGAATCATCATTCAAGAATTTGATTATACTGGTTGTGCTGAATAGTTTTGATTCACTAAAAAAGAACTGAATCATAAGAATCATTTGTTCAAGAATCAAACTACACTGGTTGTGCTCTATGGTTTTGATTTACTAATAAGACCTGAATAATAAGAGACATTTGTTCAAGAATCAGACTACATTGTTTGTGCTCTATGGTTTTGTTTTACTAAAAAAAAAAAGAATCATAAGATGATTCTTTGAATAATAAGACCAGACTGATTGTAATGCATGGTTTTGATTCACTAAATGAACAAAATTATTAGAGTCAGTCATTTTGAGACCCTGGAGCACAAAACCGGTCATAAGTAGCACATGTATATTTGTAGCAATAGCCAAAAATACATTGTATGAGTCAAAATTATTGATTTTTCTTTTATGCCAAAAAATATTAAGATCATGTTCCATGAAGAGATTTTGTAAATGTCCTACTGTAAATATATCAAAACTTAATTTTTGATTCGTAATATGCAATGCTAAGAATTTCATTTGTTCAACTTTAAAGGCGATTTTCTTAATATTTTGATTTTTTTGCACCCTTAGATTCCAGATTTTCAAATAGTTATATCTCGGCCAAATATTGTCCTATCCTAACAAACCATACATCAATGAAAAGCTTATTTATTCAGCTTTTCCGACTATATTGGTTCTGTACGTATTTGATTTACGTAAAGGTAGCATTTGAATTTTCTTATATATGTAACCCCCCGGGTCCGCACCACCACACCTGGTTCTTGTTCCAAGTGGGTCTCGAACTCAGGTCTCCGGCATGGGAGGCGGGCGCACTAACAAGGAGGCTAAAGGCTGCAGCCACTAGCGTCAGTCGCTAGTGCGTCTCTTGAGATCAGGGGAGTGAGGTTTACCTGCACAGCACCTATCTGCTGGCCTCTGTTGCATATATATTTTCATTGAAATTTCTCACTTCCCAACACCCACATTTTCTTCATCTTTACTATCATCCAGTTCTTATCCAATCTTTATTCTCTGTCTTTTCACAGCTGCTCCCATGATTCGTGATGCCGGTGAGAATTCAGAGGTGATTGTTGTTCTGGGCTTTCCTGCTGTTCTTCACTGTGAAGTTGAGGGGATCCCACTTCCCACTATCACCTGGCTAAAGGACAACCAGCCCATTGTGTCCAGCCCTCAGCTCACGTACACACAGGGTGGACAGTCTTTGCGTGTGGCTGCGGCCCGTGGAGAGGATGCAGGCACCTACACCTGCCGAGCAACTAACCCGGCTGGAACAGCACACAGACACCACACATTAAGAATTATGGGTAGGTATGCAAGGTAAAGAGATTTACATAAATAAAGGTTCTTTGTTTTTGTCAAAGATTAATGCTGTGCCATTTCCTCAGTACCTCCACAGATTGAGGGAGATTCTACGACTCTCAGCTTTGGCAGAAGAGAAGAGAAAGTGAGAATTAATGGGACATTGACTTTGTCGTGCCTGGCCAAAGGCTTTCCAGAGCCTGTCACACAATGGTTTAAAGATGGACAGGTCCGTATATCTGTTTTATGTCCCTCAGGTTGTTATGTCTAGACCATACTGCATGATTGTGAGTGTCATATTGCAACAGTTAATGAATGAACAAGAAGATAATATTGAGTCACTTACATTTTAAACACAATTAATGTGTATTTTTGTTCCTCCAACAAAAATATTTCCAAACAAAATAAAAGCACAATCAAGTCACTGAAAAACATGTAGTTGAGGATCTGGATAAGCAGCAATTTCAAATGTATTGGTTGAATGAATGATTCAATGACTCAGTCATACATATAGTCACTTGTTTCATTCCTGGATAAATCAGTGTGTTTGAATAAATTTGATTAAATAATTATTAAATTATTCACTCATACAGTCACTTTTTTGTGTTGTTGGACTACACAGTTTGAAAAGATGCTATTTGCTTTCTACTTTGATTGTCTTCAAGGAATGAAACAAGAAATTAAAATGAAAGCAAGAAATATTCCTCTGAGCCACAGCAGCTCATGTCCAGGAAGGAACTGGGCCTGAATTCATCCCTGGGCTCTTCTAATCATCTTTTGAGGAGTAATGAATGAAACACTCTCTATTCACTCTGTTCCACAGCTATTAAATGGGAACACACACACCGGTCTGAGAGTGGACAGTCACATGCTCCTCATCGAGAATGCCATGTTGTCTCATGAGGGCCAGTACACATGTGTGGTTACCAATTCTGCTGGAGAGGACAAGAGAGACTTCCACCTTATTATACAAGGTCAGTGCAAATTATACACACATTAACTTCAGTTGATATGTGTAGATATTAATGATTGTTTCTTGAACTACCTCCTCAGTGCCTCCAATCTTTCACCGAGTAATAAATGGTGCTGCTGGTTTCTCGCTGGGGGAGAGAGAAGGAGATGAAGAGGATCCTGACGGCACTGAAGGGATGGTTGAAAGGCGAGAGGTGGTACTGGGACACTCCATCAGTCTGTCCTGTGAGAGCAATGCTATTCCTCCTCCTCGACTCAGCTGGTACAGACAAGGCAGGCAACTTACCAGCTCAGATGGAGTTGTGTTGTTACCTGGTGAGTGGAGTGAAATGTTCTTTTGGTGCCATGAATCAGTAAATAAGCTTTATTATACAGTACTATTTTGAAATATTGTTAAAATTTGACATATATATTTTAATCTTAGAATGTAATTTATTCCTGTGATGGCAAAGCTGAATTTTCAGCATCATTATTCCAGTCTTCAGTCTCACATAATCCCTCAGAAATAATTTTGATATGCTGATTTGCTGCTCAATAAACATTTTTTATTATTTTGTTGAAATGTTAAAAACAGTTGGCTGCCTAATTTTTGTTGGAAACAGTGATACTTTTTTCAATTTTCGGTAAGACTTTAGAATAGGGAACACTTATTCACTTTTAACTATGACTTTTCACTCAATAAATTCCTAATTTGCTGCTTATTAATAGTTAGTAAGGTAGTTGTTAAGTTTAGGTACTGGAAGGATTAGGGATGTAGAATAAGGTCATGTAGAATAAGGCATTAATATGTGCTTAATTGCTTCTAATAAATGGCTAATATTCTAGTAATATGCATGCTAATAAGCAACTAGTTAAGATACCTTAAAATAAAGTGTTACCCAGTTTTCTTTGATGAATAGAAAGTTCAGAAGAACAGCATTTATTCAGAATAGAATTCTTTTTTTAACATTATAAAAATATTTACTGTCACTTTTGAACAATTTAGTGCATCCTTGATAAATACAAGTATTAGTTTATTTTAAATAAGAAAAAAAATATATTGTGTGTACTTGTATGTATGTATTAGCATGTCTAGTACATGTGCAAAAAACTTGGTTTTACCATGTGAACACCATGGTTCTTTTTAGTTATTGTAGTTAAAAACAAACAATGCCATCAATTTTGAACTGGAAGATAAAACACTGGCATATACAGTACATTTTTGTTTTTTTGTGTGTTTCTCCTCAGGAGGGAACGTCCTGCAGATTCCACGAGTTCAGCTTGAGGATGCTGGGAAATATACCTGCCAGGCTGTGAATGAAGCTGGAGAGGACAAAATGCACTATGACCTGGAGGTGTTGGGTAAGGAAGTAAATCCATCAGGCAGATCTCTCTGGCATTCAGATAGTCAGCTTCATTAATAGTGAGCATGAATAATCTACATAAACGTCACTAATTTTACATTTTACACAGTTCCTCCTTTGATTGATGGCCAGACTGATGAGTTCATGCAGGATGTGGATGCTGTGGTCAACTCGACTATATCACTGCACTGTGATGTCACAGGAAACCCCGCTCCATCTGTATCTTGGCTGAAGGATGGTCTGCCCCTCTACAGCGGCCCTCACCATCAGATATTAGAGGATGGGAAACTGCTGAAGGTGATGGTCAGGAGCTCAGAAATACAAGAGTTTTACCCCATTTCTCTCCTAATTAAACATAATATCTTTGATTTGTAGGTTATGAAAGGAGGTTATAAAATGAAGTGCCATGCCTTGTATAACTCCTCTGTGTATCTCTGTAGATGCTGAGTGTGCAAGTGTCAGATGCGGCCAGTTATCAATGTGTGGCAGAGAATAAGGCTGGAGCTGTCGAGAGACTCTACAGCTTGTCTGTTCAAGGTAGGAGCAATTGACAGGGTTCCAACAATCATGGAAAACCAAGAAACATCAGGGAATTGTGTTTTTCAGCCCTGAAAATGTTATGAAAATTATGAAAAAGTCTTGCAAAAATGAATGGAAATTTAATTAATGATGAATAGTTATGTTATGCTCTAAAATATTTCATGGGCTAAATTAAGGCAGTATTGGGGAAAAAAAGAACTTGCTACGGTACAAGCCATGGTAGTGTGTAATGTCATATTCTTATTTCCAATGAATTGTCAAACATTTCACAGATCAGTCTGAAAGATTCATTAGCGAATCACTTGGGATTGTAGTAGTATTAAAATCCTTATCCAGAAAGACTGGAAAGATTTCTAAAGATTTGTAACTTGTAAAGTGTATTTATTATGTACACTACCATTCAAAAGTATGGGGTCTGTAGAGATTTTTTAAAAGAAGATATTAATACATTAATTCAGCAAGAACATATTAAATAGATTAAAAGTGACTGTAAAACAAACATTTATAATAATATCAAATATTTATATTTCAGATAAATGCTGTTCTTTTACTATTTTTATTCAACAAAGAATCCTGAAAAAAGTATCATGGTTTCCATAAAAATATGAAGCAGCACAATTGTTTTCAGCATTGATAAGAAATGTTTTTGAGCAGCAAATCACCATATTTGAATGGTTTCTGAGCGATCATGTGACACTAAAGACTGAAGTAATGACGCTAAAAATTCAGCTTTGCCATCACAGGAATAAATTACTTTTAAATATATATTACACTATAAAAAGTTATTTTAAATTAAATTTATTTTTATATTATATTATTGTTTTACAGCAGTCAAATAAATGAGCATAGGAGCATAACTAATTAGCTATTTGTGTAATACACTATTAATACAGTATGTATTTTTCTTAGTTCCACCAAGGATTGTGGGTCGCCGAGAGGAGGATATGAGTGTGGTGGAGGGTCACATGATCTCTTTGCTGTGTGATGTGCAGGCATACCCGCCTGCTGACATCATCTGGACCAAAGATGGGCAGGTGCTGGAGTTCAGCACTGGCATCCACATACTGCCAGGTGATTTGCAGTCTAACTCTCTGTGTGTATCAATAATGCTTTGTGAAGCATGTGCGCATGTATGTAATGTGCCATCATCTTGTCCAAAGGTAGTCAGATGCTGCAGCTTCCCAGGGCTGGACAGCAGGATGCCGGCCAGTATGTCTGTACAGCCACAAACTCAGCCGGACAAGACCAAAAGAGCATTCTCCTTACCGTCTATGGTTAGAGGACTATGGGTGTTTTTGTTAATTAATTGCTTCAGCAGATAAATATAGCAATGAACACTGTTTGATTTGGCCCTTACTAGCCCTGCCTTCACTGGTGCCACGTCTTGAATCAGAGTCAGAGGTTATGACACCTCAAGTCGGGTCATCACTTATTCTGCGTTGCTCAGCCAACGGCACCCCTGAACCAGAGGTCACATGGTATCGTAATGGACTTCAGCTGGCTGCTGGGAATGGTTTGAGGATAGAGCGCCAGCAACTTGAGATAGTTGGGGTGCAGGTAAGAAAGCACGGAAAAAACTTACAATGTTTTATGGGAGATTTGCAAATGCTCCCACATGTAGACAACTTTAAATGCATATGAAGTTACATAGCATATACACTACTGTTCAGTTTTGGGATCATTATTTTTTTAAGAAACTAGTATTATGCAAGGAAGCATTAAATTGATCAAAAGTAACTGTAATGACTACCAAATCAGCATATTACAATGATTACTAAATGATCATGTGACACTGATGGAGTAATGATGCTGAAAATTCAGCCTTGCATCACAGGAATAAATTACATTTTTAAAATATATTAACATTTTTATTTTGTAATAATATTTGTACAGTATTTTTGATTAAATAAATGCCACCTGGGGGAGCCGACCTCAAACTTTTGAACAATAGTGTAACTGTATAAATAGTGTAAATGTATAAATAAGCAGTGTATTTCTAGTTATTGCTTTGTTGACATGGTTTCTGACTTTCTCTAGGTGGCTGATGGCGGGGTGTACACCTGTAAGGTGTCCAACATTGCAGGTCAAGTAGATCGCACCTTTAGAGTAACAGTCCATGGTGAGTCCTAAAAACACAGCACAAATGAAACATTTATGCTTTATAACAGTTACAGGTGCAGTGAGCAATTTTGCTATCTTTCACTTTTAGTGCCTCCTGTGATGGAGGGCCCTCTTCATGAGACCCTCACTCAAAACATGGGCTCACACATCACCCTCATCTGTGAGGCCTCTGGCGTACCTGTACCCAACATTGCTTGGCAGAAAGACGGCTCTCCTATTGGTCAGTTAAATGGTGGACACCTTCAGATTTTAGTGTGAATATGTTTTTTACTTATGTTTTTGCATTCTGTTGTTTGTTCCTTTGTGTAGAAAGCAGTTTGCAATGGAACTGGTCAGCGAGAGGAAACAGACTGGAGTTAGGCCCTCTGCAGCTCTCTCATGCTGGCACTTACACCTGCATCGCTAAAAACAGTGAGGGGCAGACGCAGAAGGACTACTCCCTTACTATATTTGGTAAAACCGCAACATATCGCTAATCTCAGTATCAAATAATCTCAGTCTTGTTTCTTGATTCACACTGCGTGTGATTTACTCTACATACAACCAAATGCATTTGTCTCCACCAGCGTCACCCACCGTTATAGATTCTGGCCACCCATCAGAGGTCAGTGCACCTGTTGGGGAGGAACTGACTCTTGAATGTCGGGTGATGGGTACACCTACTCCCAAAGTGAGCTGGCTGAAGAACGGAAAGACTCTTGAGAATGGAAACACAGAGCATATGGAGTAAGGCTCTCACAATGATTCATTGATTTCTTTCTTTTTTAATACTACTACTGATAATAATGATAATAAATCTTTAACGTAATATAATAAAATATATTGTGATATAATATAATATAATATAATAATAGAATTTTTATCTGAGAACACTGAAAAAACTATTTTTAAAAAATCAGAAGAGAGAATCTTTATGAAAACTGAAATTAAATTGTTCAGCTCCTACATCTTTGCAATCAGTTGTTTTGCTTATAATATTATTTGTAATTAATTGTATTAAAATTATTAAATTGTATTAAAAAATAAGTAGTGGGACTTTGACCCCACTGTATAATATATACAGTATATCTAATTAATATTTTAATATAAAACTTATTTTATTTTTTTATTTTTTTATTTTTAAATTTTCTATTTTTTTATTTATTATAGTTCATAGTTGAACTAACTTATATACTTGTGTGTGTGTGTGTATGTGTGTGTGTGTGTGTGTGTGTGTACTTATATACACGTGTATTACAGTATCTCTCCAGATGGGAGCACTCTAACACTTCTGAATATAAGGCCAGAAGACTCAGGAACATACACTTGCCAGGCTGTCAGCTCCGCTGGCCAAGAGAGCAAGATCTATACCTTGTTCGTTCTGGGTGAGAGCAGCTTTCTTTCTAGTGTTTTAGCAAACACAATACAAATCTGTTAAATAATTTCTATGCTGCTTGCACTGCAGTTCCTCCCTCCATAAGTGGAGAGACCAGTGTCCCCCGTGAGGTGCACACCACTCAGCACAGCGTGGTCACACTGGAGTGCAAAGCCACTGGGACTCCTCAACCTCAAATCAGCTGGCTGAGGGACGGTCATCCTTTACTCCTGTCACCCCGTGTCCGCCTGCTTTCTGCAGATACTGTTCTTAGGTCAGCTGTGCACGCACAACAGATTATAATTTCTGATATTATAGATATAACACTAGATTGACAGTGTCCTGTAACCTGTGTCGGAGTAGGATTGCACCGGTGCAGCTGTCTGATTCTGGCATCTACACTTGCGTGGCTCGTAGCCGAGCTGGATCAGCTGAACTCAACTTTGACCTCCACGTGCAAGGTACAGCAGACACAAATCATGTAGCTGATGTAAACACAAATCAGCTAACAAATAATATATGAAAATAGAAACAACAAACCTGCAAGTTTTTAACCATTGCTGTTTGTCCCCCTCATCAGCTCCCCCTGCGGTTGAGCGCACAGAACCGACAGAGCAGGTGGCAGTGGTGCAGGGCTCTTCGGTAACACTGACCTGTGAAGCCCGTGGTGTGCCTCCTCCAACTCTATCGTGGCTGAAAGATGGCCAACCGCTTTCACTGCACCGTAATCTTCTGCTGGATGGACAGGAAACCCGCTTCCTGCTCTCTGATGTGCGTCCCAGTGATGGAGGCCTCTACAGCTGTGTGGCGAGCAACCAGGCAGGAAGCAGTACCAAGACTTTCAACCTGACCGTGCTAGGTATTTGCAGTTGAAAGCAATGTAAATATGCGAAGTAAAGAAATTAGTGAAGGTTTTTGAGTTTTTGAGCCCCTAAAGGAGTATTGCGATGGTTAAAAAGAAATGAGATGGAAGGAAAAATTATGTTTCAAAGCTTTTGCCTTCTCTCGCAAAACTTTTGTGTTCCCCTGCCAAACTTTGTGCTTGCTGTGAAGCATTTGCATTGGGTCGCAAACATTTTGTGATGGAAATTAGTGGTTTTATGAGAGAATGCAAAGTTTGTTGAGGGGACACAACAGTAGCATGAGAATGTAAATGTTTTGCGAGAGAACACACTGAGTTTTTCAGGAAAGCACAATACCTTTGCCAGAGTATGCAAAGTTTCTTGGGGAAATGCAGTACTTCCTCATTTCATATTGCATTTCCTCTTAGGTACGTATAAATGCATAATATCTCATATAAGTATTTAAATCTGATATAAGTAATACACTTAGGATGTATTTTCCCATAATAGAGCCCCCCAAAATCTCTGGCTCTTCATCCCCTGATGAGCAGCTGGTTGCAGTGGACAGTGTGCTGGAGCTGGAGTGTATCGCGACCGGTCTTCCCCCTCCAACCCTCAGCTGGCTGAAAGATGGGCATCCACTACAGGACAGCATGGCAGTAATAGAGAGAGATGGGCAGCTGCTCAGAATCAACAAAGTTCAGGTGCTTAGAATCTGGTGCTTATTCAAATGAAGGTGTTTAGCTTGTTTGTATTAGATAGGTTCACATTTGTTTATGGCTTTGAGGTTATACCAGTATGTTTTGAAACAGGTGGAGGACGCAGGTCTATATACCTGTCTTGCTAGTAGCCCAGCAGGAGAGGATGGTAGAAACCACTGGGTGCGCGTTCAGCGTGAGTATATGTGTGACAGTAAAGACTTTTATAATTTTACAAAAGATTTTAATTTAGAATAAATGGTGTTCTTTTGGACTTTCTATTCATCAAAGAATCCTGAAAAAATGTATCACAGTTTCCACAAAAATATCAAGCAGAACAACTGCTTTCAACATTGATGGTAATAAGAAATGTTTCTTGAGCACCAAATTGACATATTTTTGAAGGATTATGTGAGACTGAAGACTAGTATTGATGCTAAAAATGCAACTTTGCCATCACAGGAATAAATTACATTTTAAAATATATAGTAAAATAGACAACACTGAAAAAATCTCATGAAGGACCATAGTCCTAACAGGTGAATCATTTGTCCGATCACTTTCAGTTCCACCCAATCTTCTCGGCTCTAATGACGTCAGAACTGTATCAGTTCCAGCTAAAGGTCACTTGACACTGGAGTGTCAAACCGACAGTGACCCTCCACCAGAGATTGAGTGGTACAAGGATGATGTCAAACTACAGGCGAGTTGCTCAGTGTACTTTCTGGATCTATTTGTTACTTTCACATTCACATATCACAATCACATTATTCTGCCTTTTCTGTCTCTCTCAGTTGGGAGGTCGAATTCAGTCCATTGCTGGTGGACAGTATTTGGAAATTGAAGATGTCCGGACCCAAGATAGTGGACAGTACAGCTGTGTGGTCACCAACATTGCTGGCAGTACCAGTCTGTTCTTCACTGTAGAGATTCTCTGTAAGTTTGTGTCACTCATTCTCACGTCGTTTCAAACTTGTGTGACTTTCTTGCGTGGAACTTCATATACACATAAGCATATACATTGCTGTTCAAAAGTTTGGGGTTGGTCAGTTTTTTTATGTCTTTGAAAGAAGCCTCTTATGCTCAGCAAGACTGCATTTATTTGAATAAAATGCACAAAATATGAAATATTGTGAAATATTATTACAATTTAAAATAGCTGTTTTCCATTTGAATATATTTTAAAATGTAATTCATTCCTGTGATGCAAAATCTGAATTTTCAGCAGTCATTACTTCCAGTCTTCAGTCACATAATCATTAAGAAATTATTCTAATTTGATGATTTGATGCTCAAGAAACATTTCTAATTATCATCAATGCTGAAAAGATTTTGCTGCTTAATATTTTTATAGAAACTGTGATACAATTTCAGGATTTTTTGATGAATAGGAAGTTCAAAAACAGCATTTATATAAAACAGAAATCTTTTGCTGTCACTTTTGATCAATTTAATAGATCCTAAAAAGAGTAACACTTTATTTTAAGGTGTACTTTTTACACGTTACATGTACTTACTATTATAATAATT
Source organism: Tor tambroides (assembly GCA_021397915.2). Taxonomy (NCBI): domain Eukaryota; kingdom Metazoa; phylum Chordata; class Actinopteri; order Cypriniformes; family Cyprinidae; genus Tor; species Tor tambroides. Next base: position 15,020 of record JAFVLL020019526.1, read on the forward strand.
AATTATGCATAATCCAAACCCTAATCCTAACACTAACCATATAGTAAGTACATATAGTTAATTAATATTACTCACTCAGTACTTAAATGTATAACTACACTGTAACCAAAAAAGTATTAAAAATCATATTGACCCCCAAACATTTGAACTTTTATGAATGGTAATGACCGATTACATTTCAAGTGCTTACCCAGATAGCACGCGGATGTAGGCCACTTAAGGCAATGATACGGCACTGCTGGCCTTCTTATGGCCCGTACAAAATGGATGTAAGTCTGAAATGGCCCACATTTAAGCCAATGTGGCATTGTATAATCTGAATGTGACCCTAAAGTGGCCCATGTGGTAAATAGTGAATATGGCCCAAATAGTGCCAACCAAATGTGGGCCACCTTTGGCGAAAATGTGGCAAAATCGACAAAGGCTAATCAAGGTGTAAACCAAATGTGGTCCACATATGTTTCAGCAAATGTGGCCCAGGTATATTAAAACGTATCTGGGCCAGTTTCGGCAAAGATATGGCACAGTGAGCTATGGCTAATGTGGCTGTGAGCCTAAAATGGCCCACATATAAAATGACAAATTTGCCCAAACAATTCATAACAATTTGGGCCAATATACAATATTCAATTTGGCAAATATACTTTGTAAATATGATCAAAGAAGGCTGTGAAAATTAATCTGCATTGTTAATCCTTTTGATCTTTTATTTAAAAAATTCACAAAAATCTAACCTTTCATTGGATAATAAGAATTTAAAATGGGGGGAAATATCATTATGAAATAAATGTTTTTCTCTAATACACATTGGCCACAATTAACGGCACCCTTTTATTCAATACTTTTTGAAACCTCCATTTGCCGGTTTAACAGCTCTAAATTTTCTCCTAATGCCTGATGAGGTTAGAGAACACCTGACAAGAGATCAGAGACAATTCCTTCATCCAGAATCACTCCAGACCCTTTAGATTCCCAGCTCCATGTCGGTGCTTCTCTTCAGTTCACCTCACTCATTTTCTATAGGGTTCAGGTCAGAGGACTGGAATGGCCATAGCAGAAGCTTGGTTTTGTGCCCAGTGACC
>JAFVLL020019527.1:0-17866 GCA_021397915.2 Tor tambroides
CTCTTGAGTGTCGTGAGGATCGACTCGAACCGAGCAGGGGACACACGTGCCTGCATCGTGGTCGAATCCCACACCATGCCGAGATAAGTGGTCCTCTGTAATGGAGAAAGCACACCTTTCTTGGCGTTTAGTCTTAACCCCCAGCTCTTTCATGTGAGCAAGAACGACATCTCGATGTCGAACCACCATACATTCTAATTGAGCTAATATCAACCAATTCATCGATGTGGTTGAGTATGTGGATGCCCTGGGATCACGGAGGAGCCAGAGCAGCATCCACACACTTTGTGAAAGTGTGGGGTGAGAGTGCAAGGCCAAAAGGAAGAACTCTGTGTTGGTAAGCTTTTGCCCCCAAAAGCAAACCTCAGGAACTTCCTGTGATGAGGAAGGATGAAGACATGTGCACCTTTTAGATCGATCGTGACAAACCAGTCCTCAGACTTGATCTGAGACACGACTTGTTTGAGTGAGAGCGTGCTGAACTTCAGTCGCCTGACTGAGCGGTTCAAATGACGCAGATCTAAAATAGGACACAAACCTCCATAATTCCTCGGAACGATGAAGTACCGGCTGTAGAACCCGGACTCTACTACGTGAGGAGGGACCACCTCGATGGCCTCCTTCCTCAAAGGAGTAATACTTCTGTTCCATGACCAGAGCCTGCTTGGGACCCACCAGAGTGGGGATGACCCTGTTAAACTGAGACGGAGGAGAACCGAACTGGATTCTATAGCCTCATTCTACAGTGTGCAGGACCCACCGGGACACGTTTGGCAGTAGTTTCCACGCTGCCAAATAGTCTACTAATGGAATCAGTCTCTCGAGACTGGCCTCTGGTATACTTAGAGTTGCTAGCTCGGTGCCCTGAAGCGGAAGACCGGCAGGGGACGGCCGATCTAGCTGCTCTAGAGACCTCCGTGGAGGTGGCAAGCCTCTTAGTACCGCCACGTTTCTGGGCAGTATCTGAGAGAAGTGCTCGCGGGAGACCGCTGCGCCCTGAAACACCGGCAGGGTTGGCAGACTGATCTCCTGAGGGCACTGAGGAGAGATGGGCACCGTATAATGAGGTGTACACCGCTCTTCCCCAGAGGAGGCCGGCCCTTAAGAGTCCTGGGCCATAGGCGTCAGGACGTTTTAGCTGAAGATTATCCAGCAAAAATGATGGTCCGCAGATCCGCCTCCTGCTAGAAGCCTTCGGCCCGGGAGCGCCACTCTGACTCCCTGAATGAGGAGCTGGAACACGGTTGGGGCTGCTCCCGCCCAGCAGACCCTGCTGCCACCTCAACCTCCTCGGAGGAAGAGAGAGCACCATGCTCCCTACTCGAGAATTCATCCCAAGCGCTCGCTGTATAGAGAGTGAGGGAGGAAAAAAGAGGCCCATCTTCAGTACCTACTAAATACAGTAAAAAAACAAAATAAATAAATAAATATATAAATAACTTCTCATCGCAGATGATAACACCATTTAATTCCCCAGAATCAAACGCAGTCAAACAACCAGACAAGTAAACACGGTCCGGTTGTGAAAAGATTAAATATAAAGCATCTTTTCCACAAAGAGCGCTTGCTGAATGACAGAAACCTGACACCGGTTCCACCACATGTGCTTTTATGTTTCCTGGTCTCTACGTCACCCCGCCCGTGATATCTCACCCATCCATTGGTCTGATTACACACGTGATTCAGAGCATGGTCACGCTGAAGGCGTTCCCAAAGCGTTTCGACGCAGCTTGAGTTCCTGAAAGGGAACTGTATTTACCTATGCATAGTTGAATAATAACAGTTCTGTACATGGAAATGACATACCGTGAGCCTCAAAAACCATTGTTTCCTCCTTCTTATGTAAATCTCATGAATGCAAAAGACCAATTTAAAATAGACGAATCAGAACATAACACCAACTGTGACGTTACAGTCGGGATCACTAATAGTTACGCCCCCAACATTTGCATATACCCGCCCATGTTCTAGGCCAGCTGCCAGCCGAACCATCAGAAATTCTGCAGATATTTTGAAGAAACAAGCGAGGACAACAGCGAAAATGGCAGATCATGGACATAAATGTTATGTTCCAGGCTGTGCAGGGGATGTGAAGTGCAGGGATGGGTTGGTGTCTGTATTCAGAAAGGCACGGAAAGCAAATAACGTGTTCTAATAAAAAAAAACACGAGCCACAAAAGGGACATGGTTAGCTCCTTGCTAGAGGTAGCCTGTTACATTATAGTACATAAGATTTCACTTACCACATAAACAGAGTAAGGAGAGATGACTGAGGATGATGGTGCATTTGAAAGCAGTTTCAATGCCCCGCATATTAATAGCAGCTCTCTGATTCCCGCATTTTATTTACAGTATAATTACCCAACGATATAACTGCGCGAGAAAGTATTGAAATATATATTTTCCCTGTGTTTCCTTCCTGTGAGCTACTGAAATGAGCCGCACCGTGAGACAGCCAATCAGAACAGAGCTCAACATTGAGCAGCACTGTGAAACAGCCAATCAAAACAGAGCTCAATATTATTATTCATGACCCTTCCAAATAAGGTAATAACAGACCAATTAATTCTAGGGATAAATCAGCTAATCTTCAAAGTCTTTGCCATTAAATATTAGTTTTGGATTGATCTATTTTTACTGTTTAAACCTTCAAAAATGCTGTTTTATAAGAGAAGTCACGGACAATTGTGCGACAGATCTAGATGAAATTCAGTGATGTCAATGTGATTGGTTATCAAGGCACATGCGATCCAAGTTGGCCATAATGCTCTCTCCAATGATAGAGACATGGACCCTATCTCCCAATAATAAGACCATCTCTGGATAAAGGCATCCAGTTATTGCTGTAGCTGAATAAAATGCACATAGAAAAGTTTTGTAAGATGAAACATGAAAGCAATAAACACACAATTGCAACAATATCTCAAGCAAAAAATAGCAATAGTATTGTGTACTTTAGCCAGCTTTACTAATAAAAAGGCCGAACAAAATAACCTGACTTTTATAAAAAAAATAAGAATATACCCATGATTTTTGACAAATGGTATGGTATTCATGTTCACATTTACTTTGCTTTTAAGGTCTTAGCAGTAACTTATTGACATGCTGTGCCGGCCTCTCTAGATCGTCTTTGGATGCTGCGATTTGTTCAGTTAAAGGAGATATATTTTTAAAGTCTTTATCAAACTGTAATTCTCCACCTCACCTTTGATATTCAGTGCTGAGACACAGCAGGTATGAATGAAGAGAGATGCGTGTTGAGGATTCCTGCACAGCTGCTGGAGTCTTACAGGGTTTTCAGGTGTGTTGGACTGACAGGTACTAGAGCTCTAAATAATGCAGGTGACAGTGACTGTGAAGGAAATACACAGAAACGGAGGAAGCTAGAGAGAGATTTGGGGAATGTTACCTTAATGCATTGCATTATTATACTTGTTATATATTATACTTGTTATTATTATACTATTATACTATACTTCCTAATAAAAGTTACATTTATATTTAATCGTTAAGCAGATGCTTTCATCCAAGGCGACTTGCAAATGAGGAAAAACAGAAACAATTTATCATACGCGAGTCAACAATATTACCAGTACTGCAATAATGAACAACAGTAGGGCTCCAGAAGTAAAAATCCCATTAATTTTCTCTTTTTTCAATAATAAGATGTTAACATTACATAGACAGAGAAATGCACCAGGAGCTCAGAGAGTGATGATATGTGCTTTTATAAATGCATTACATCAGTAGAATTTTGATTGTGTTGAAATAAATAAATAAATAAATAAATAGAAATTGCCCTTATAATAATAATAATAATAATAATAATAATAATTATCCAATTAAATATTTTACAGCTGAGCATAAGTAGAACATTCTTTATGCAATAAATACAATTCTACAACAATGTTAATTTCTTTTACTGTTCCAGGTTTATAATTCACAAAAATAAATAAAAGAATAAATAAATAAATGAATAAAAGAATGAATAAATGAATAAATGAATGAATGAATGAATGAATGAATGAATAAATGAATAAATAAATAAGAAAGAAAGAAAGAAAGAAAGAAAGAAAGAAAATAGAACAAACTTTTTTTTTTAATAATCAATTACTTAGTTAATTGGGTGCAATGTCAGATGTCATTAAATCGTGTCTTTCGTAATGCCACATGGGATGAGTTGTTCATTCAAGAATTCTTGTTCTTATTTTCTTTTCTGGTTTAAATCAAAGTTTGTAAACTTGTAATTCATCTTAGATCGAGCTGGTTTGACTCAAAGGTTTTTTTTTTGTTGTAATCTCTGTGGAGAAATTGAACAGAAATTCCAGAACCAAGCCTGATAGACACTGGATGGTAACTAGACCTTATATGTTGTACAGTTTGTGTGTTATATCATCCATTTCATTTTCCCATTTTCAGGGCTTTCTTGGTTAAAAAAAAGTACTGTAACTGTAAAGTCTGGCAAATAAAGTTTCTTTAAAGTAAACTGAACTCAGAAGAAAAGAGAAGAAGGCAACGCATCAGCAAGTTTCTGATGCCAGAGCCAGTGTCATCATGCTGTCACACTCTTGGAAGAATAAACAAAATGAGAAAGGAAAAGAAAAGATGAGAGAGGGGAGAAGAGAGAGCCCTCATATCCCAGCAGGTACACACAGTGACATTAATAGGCTGAAAGACAGGCTAATTAATGTAAGAGGCTTTAATCGTGGCCATTATGACAGATGGAGACAGGGTGAAAAAAAGCCAGTGGATTTCGCAAGAAGAAAATTTATTTTCAAATGAGACTATAAGAAACACTAGAAGGAGGAAAACAGTTGTGTTTTTAGAGCCAGGATGGGTGAATATTACTTTGAGATTTCTTTCAAAATAATTAAAAGCATGACTCAAGCCAAGGTCTCAAGCAGGTAAATTCAGTGTGCACGTAAGTCATACATTCTTTAATTTTTCTCACTCACTCTAAAACATTTATATAATGCATACTGTATGCAAACGGAAAAGCGTGGGTCGTTGGTGTATGTCAAATCTCACTGAACGGATCAAGGACAAACAATAAGTGGTGTGTCAGTACATCCAAAACTCAAATGTTGCACATATACTTTCTATTTCTCAGTATCTATCTCTGAAAAAAATAAAAAATAAAAAAAATGAGTGTGTGAAAATGGAATGCAAGTTGTGACAGTCTGGTGCTTACACCTTGGTGGCATCACCCTATTGAGCACAGAGTCTAAGAGTGAGAGGTTATGGTTAGGCCAGAAAGTTTCAAGATAAAAGGAAGCCAGACTTTGGCTGTGTTCAAGTGTTATTGTGGTTTTCCAGGCCACTGCCACTGCACAAAACTCATCTTTCATTTCACAGAGAGCAAGGAACTCCAGGTAGAGATGGAATTGAATTGAATCTTTTGATGATTCAGTTGAACTAATTCCCAAACCACTTGTAAATGGATTCAAAAATGCACAACACTTGGCTAAAACATTGCATCAAAAATATTATATATGAAAATAAACGCATTTTGAAGAAACAATTCACCCCAAAAATGAAAATTTGCTAAGAATGTATTCACCCTCATTCAGGTCATTCCAAATATAAATGAGTTTGTTTCTTCCTCAGAACACATTTGGAGAAATTTAGCATTACATCACTTGCTCGCCAATAGATCCTCTACAGTGAATGGGTGCCGTCAGAAGAGAGACCAAACAGCTGATAAAAACTTCACAATAATCCACACAACTCCAGACCATCAAATAAATTCTTGTGAAGTGAAAAGCTGCATGTTTGTAAGAAACAAATCCATCATTAAGGCATTTTAACTTTAAACCATTGCTTCTGAACAAAATACATATATGGAGTCCGTAATAACAGTTTTCTCCAGTTAAAAGTTCATCCCCTGTTGTCCTCTCACACCAAAGTCCTATTATGCAAAACCTATTACGCAAAATCACTTTTATAAGGCATTTGAACACAGTTGTATGGCTGCAGTGTGTGAAAACAGCCAGCCTATAATGTTAAAAATCCGCCAACTCATTTTTTTTTATAAAACCAATAAATCATGAACAGTCTCTCCAAACGAGCTGTTTCAGATTCTCCCTCTGTTCACGTCACCAAAAAGTCCTGCCCGTTTGTGACGCTCTCTGCCCTATTAGTATAAACAGAGCCCTGAGTGAGAAGCTGCGGTCCGCCATTACTGGAGATATACAGTATACAATGTCAGCACCAAAAAGGCTTTACAAGTGTTGTGTTTTGGGATGCACTAATGAACATAGGAGTCGCCATAATCTCCCCTCATCTGAGCCGAGGACACTGTGGTTAAATTTCATTTTCGAAGGAAATATCCCGGAAAAAATCAGTAACGTCCCCTAAATGTTTAGGAATCAATACCAATGCTTTGTGCACGAACGTCAGCTCCAGACAAAGTAAGTATCACGCATTTGTTTTCCAAATTGCCTTTCTGAAAGAGCTTCTTGGCACTCTGCAAGGCTAATTGCTAAAGTTATCATTGTCTCTGTCTGTTTTCACTGATGCTGCCTTCAAGTACTATCAGAATGATTGTGAATAGGAATGTGGTAGTTAAAAGTTGCATATGAAAGCAAGTTGATCGCATGAAGTTGTCAAGCTCATAATCAGAAGTGAGACTTATAAAGTTTGTGATAGCGTGAGAACAGCTATGTTGTTATTTTTATCCCGCCGTGCTCCTCATCTGTGTAATTCATAAACGCGAATTTATTATGCACAGTATAATCAGATGACTGACTTCGAAACAGAGTATGTTTTCTGTAAAGATAACAGGCTTGTACTGATAGGGGAATGTTTATTTGCAAAGGCTAGCAGTCTGCTAATGCTTGAGCTTGAGTCAAGTCAAGTCAAGTCACCTTTATTTATATAGCGCTTTTAACAATACAGATTGTGTCAAAGCACTTAACAGTATCAAATTGGAGGATAGAGCGTCAGTAATGTATACTAATAAGATTAAACACTCAATTTTCAGTTAAGGGCATTTCATTATTGAATTCAGAGATGTCATTGTCGAGCTCTGTTTAGTTTAAATAGTATCTGTGAAATCAAATTGACGATAATCGCTAGAAATTAAGTGTCCCCAACTGAGCAAGCCAGAGGCGACAGTGGCAAGGAACCAAAACTCCCTCTGTGACAGAATGGAGAAAAAAACCTTGGGAGAAACCAGGCTCAGTCGGGGGGGCCAGTTCTCCTCTGGCCAGGATATTATTGTTTATTTATTGTTTACTTATTGTTTTAATTAAAATTTTAAATGTATAAATGTATTATATTTCTATTTTTATATTGTTGTAATTTCTAACAACAATAATATTATGTAGTTAGGTATTTTATTATATTGAGCTCTTGAAGCTCCGCCCTCTTCTCCGGGAGCAACAGCTCATTTGCATTTAAAGCAACATACTCAAAATCAGCACGTTTGGGCTCATACCCTAAAAGTGGCACTTTTAACAAGCTATAAAAATGTATCTGTGCGGTATTCTGAGCTAAAATTTCACATATACACTCTGGGGACATCAGAGACTTGTTTTACATCTTGTAAAGAGGGGCATAATAGGTCCCCTTTAACTCAGTGTAAAGGTGTCTGGAAGTTACATTGTGGAGCCATGATTTGTTAGAAAAATTCAAAGGTTTGCAAAGGTGATGCTCTGTAAATATGACCAAAACTTGAGGATATTTTAACTTTTGCTGAAACACGCTCTGACCAATTTGATTTTGAGCCTACTGTGCTTTTGGAAATCCATTAGCTATATTTCTACTTGACTTCAAACTGCCACAACAGTTTCATCAAACTGAACTGTGCACATATTGAATAAGCTTATTGACAGGAAAATATTACATTTTAAATATATTAAAATAGAAATAGATTTTTTTTATTCCACGGACACAATCATATTCCTCAGAGCACAAACCAATAGTTTGACACATTCACTGAAAGCTGGCTAATCATGCTCCAACAAAATGCTTTTATAATAAATCAAAAAGACCTGTAGCACGCATGCACAATGTCCATTAGGAACAAAAGCACAAAATCATGACACATTTTATTACTGTGTTTTTGTGCTATTTTCTCTGTGTAGCTCACAAGGTTTTGGCTGGGTAATAACTACCCAGAGTCCTATTCATCGCAAGGACGACAGCTTACAAAAATAAGCCCTGGTTCCATTGTTCTGTGACTTTCTGACTCAGTCGCCCATCCAGCGATGTTATAGAGCTGTGATTGCACTCCACAGTCCTTCACATGCCTGCCACTACACCATGGAGAGAAGTGATAACCAAAGCTTTTCACCTTTCCTCCAAACACAGGAGCCAACTGCAGCATCAGAGGGCACACTATAAGAACTGTGAGAGAGAAAGACAGTGGAGAGTGTATGAACAAGCATAAGGTCGCTCATTGACAACAACCGGACAGTGATGGCACCTATATTCAGTGTGACAACATGCTGTAGTCATGCACTAGTACTTGGTTATCAATGAGAAGACACTGAACTTGCAGCTTCTATCTTTTACCAGGTTGCATACAGCGAGGTAATGATTGTGTAAAGCAGGAGAATCAAAACTATTTGATGCCAAGCAATGATTCCTGAATGTGATCCTTTTGTGAGGCACCTCCGTCATAAAGGCAAGCATATATTTTCATGATTATATCTAGACAAATTGTTCCTTCCTAATTTAACAAATTAAAACGTGTCTTTAAATATGTAGAATAGTGAAGCCAGATTTGGTGCATGTGTTACCATTTATATTAATCATATTTAACACATATCTTAAGTTAACACATTTATATTGGCAATGCTAAAAATACTGTAAAAATGTTAATTAATTAATTAATTAATTAATTAATTCATTCATTCATTCATTCAAGTCGCATATAACCAAAAATGTCAGAATAATAGAAGATAGATAGAGCAAAAGAAAAAAACATTAGACAGATAGAACAACAGATAGAATGATCGTTAATTAACATGATATGATTAATCATGTGAACGATAGAACAATCGATAGTTAGAACGGTAGATAAAATGATAGAAAAATCAATATTTAGAATGACAGGCAGAAAGAAAGAACAATTGATACTCAGAACAATCGATATTTAGAATGACATATAGAACAATCGATAGACAGAACAAAAGAACAATCAATAGCTATAACAATAGATAGAATGATAGAACCATCAATATTTAAAACAACAGAACAATCAATATTTAGAACTATAGACTGATAGAACATCAATATTTAGAATGATACATAGAACAATCAATAGAAGAATAGAACAATCGATAGTTAGAGCAATTAATAGAATGATAGAACAATCAATATTTAGAACGATAAAACAATAGAACAATTGATAGTTAGAACTATAGATAGGACAATCGATAGGCAGAACAATAGAATGATAGAACAAATGATAGAATGAATGATAGATCACATATAAAACGATAGATAGATAGATAGATAGATAGATAGATAGATAGATAGATAGATAGATAGAACGATAGATAGATAGATAGATAGATAGATAGATAGATAGATAGATAGACAGACAGATAGATAGAACGATAGATAGATAGATAGATAGATAGATAGATAGATAGATAGATAGATAGATAGATAGATAGGTTCAGGATCATCCAGCTCATTGTAAAATGTCTTGTAGAATCTCTCTTGGAGCATTTTCCAGGAAAAAAAAAAAAAAAAAAAAACATGTCTAGAATAAATTCTACAAGACCTCCAGTTATATTAAGCTACTTGATATTTGCACACACACACTTAGACACACAGAATGAACTAGCGAGAGGCACCTGAGCCATTGCGGGGCACCTCTCAGTAAATCCAAAGGCCTTTTGGACTTTTATTAGCACAAAAGGGGGGAAATTAATATTAATCTCCTTTAAATCCAAAATGGAGCATCTTATTTAAAAACTGATTAAACTGGGGGCAAAGAGCCACGTCTGACCGCTCCAGACCTGTCACTTGCCGTTAAACACACACATTCAGTAATTCCTCAACTGTGTTGGGCCGGTAACCTAATCCTGAGCCGATGGTCTCTTCTAACCCCTGTGGACTTGGAGATTAAAATAGAGCGACCTGTAAATATACCCACACACGAACAGAAGTACACAGAAAGCCACACACACACCGAGAAACCAAAAGCAGGCGGCACTGCTGTGCGACTCAAAACAGAGGCTCAAAAGCCCAGTGGTAATTGGATAGAATAGTAAACCTGCTGGACACCAACATAAAACAGATCATTGATGTGTCTCCACCTCTTGATTCCAGTGGAGGTTGGAGAAAAAGCGAGAGGGAGAGTTAGCAAGAAGCTTGCAAGCCCTCACAGTAAAGTTCTGACCCCCGTACAATCCTAGTTCAATGGTTTTCACTGGTTTCCCTGGCAACAGCCGGTTTCACCATTCCAAATGAAGAACGCTGGGTTCAAATGGCACTTGGTGCTTTAACTGAGGTCGTGCACCACATGGAAGAACGGCTGCCTTCAGAGGAGCGTTCGACCGGCCTGGGCCACCTTAGGGGTCTTTAGAAGTTATGAGATTCATCTGAAGCTGGACTTCAAAGTATCTGCAATATAATCAGTAATTTAGTGATAATTGCTGAATTAATTCATCAAGCATCTACTTATTCAAACATACCAATTATGTAAGAGTAGTTTTGACAGTATGACAGGGAAAATGACAGTTGAACAAGGCCGATTAAAAGTTGGGGATTATAATGAGCTCATTTGCATAAAAAGTTATGCAGAGCCTTCGCATACTTGATTACTAAGTTCATCCATATGTTTCTAAAACCCAAACAAGCTTGCAGATGTGGGAAACAGATGTGAGAGTACTTTTTAAATTCATATATAGTCTTGCATCTATATCTAGTGTCATTTATCTTTTTGAAGAACACATAACGTTCTGCTGTGCTTGTGTTATAGATCAAACGTAACTCATTTTGCTCACTGTTGACATCATTCTGTCAATCCATCTCATAGTTTGTGAGGACAGCATGTTTGATCATTTGGAACTTTCTGTCAGCTTTTATTCCATGACATATAGCACTTGTATGAAAACAGTCAGCAGTGCTAAAGTTCAAATCAACATAACTAATTAACTTCCATAGGTTAAATAGCACCACGTTTTATTAAACACTTTTTCTTCTGTTCATTTGCAGCATAACAATATAGGAGCTTTGGAGCAGTTGCTATGGACACATTCTGATACACTGCAATATAAAAGTCACTCATTTTCCCAGTGCTTAAGGGAACATCTCACCTAAAAAAATTGTCAATCTATTGACAAAGACACACAAAAAAAATGTGTTTGTAAGAATAATATGATCACAGTAAGAATAATGTAATCATATAATCAATAATATAATCACATTTGTTTAGAACTATTTTGGATGTGCTTGATTTGTGCATATTTCTCTCCTGATTCAGACGAGACATCTTTTTCACTGGAGATAGCAATATTATGGTAGAGGAATCATTTGAAGTTAAAAAATCTGTCTTAATGGTGGATTTGTTTTTTTCTTACAAACATGCAACTTTTCACTTCACAAAACATGAACTTATGAGTTATTGTGATGTTTTTATCTGCTGTTTGGACTCTCATTCTGACGGCACCCATGCATTCACTACAGAGGATCCATAAGTGAGAAAGAGATGTTATGTTAAATTTCTACAAATCTGTTCAGATGAAGAAACAAACTCATCTTTGTCTCAAACATCCTGAGGGTGAGTGTGTTTTTTGGGTGAACTATTCCTTTAATCTCATTCTATACATGCAAATTTGTTATCACATTCTGTGACAGAATGCACTACTAAAAATACTTTCAACTTCAGATTTGAACTTCAGAACTGCTTTTACATTAAACCTAGGGTATAAAGAAATGATTTGAAAGGCTATAGTTTCACTCAATGCAATGCTATAGCATCACAGAAACACTGCATGCATCTAGGACTTAAAGGGATAGTTCACCCAAAAATGAAAATTCTATTATTAATTACTCACCCTCATGTCGTTCTAAACCCGTACGACCTCCATTCATCTTCGGAACACAAATTAAGACATTTTCGATGCATTCCGAGAGCTCACTGACCCTTCCATAGACAGCAATGTAATTTACACGATCAACTTGGAGAGTATCCACTGAACATAAAGAGCGTATGCTGTTCTGTGTCAGCTGCGCAACGTGGATAAGTTGTTTTCATTCAGATCAAAGCGTAAATGACGTAAACAGCATATCCACGTTGGCACAGCTGACACAGAACAGCATACACTGTTTACGTTCAGTGGATACTCTCCAAAATGGCGCAATAGGGTGACGCGGAAGAGACGAATTGTTGAATAAAGTCATTATTTTTGTTTTCTTTGCATTAAAAAAAAAGTATTCTCGTAGCTTCGTAAAATCGTTTCTGGACGTTGATCGTGTAAATTACATTGCTGTCAGAATGCATCAAATATATCTTAATTTGTGTTCCGAAGATGAACGGAGGTCTTACGGGTTTAGAATGACATGAGGGTGAGTAATGACAGAATTTTCATTTTTGGGTGAACTATCCCTTTAAATTTCTGCTTTTTCTTTACAGAAATGTATTGTATGACTTCTATAGCACAAAAGTCAAATGGACCACGTTTAAGATACTTTTATAGTGATTTTGTGTCCTTTTTGAAGCTTCAGTACCCATTCATTGTAAGTGCATGGAAAAAAAACTAGCACAGTCTTTAGAATTGATCTTTTTGTGTTCCACAGAAAAAAAAGAAATCATACTGGTTTGTAATGATATGAGGGTGATTTTTATTTTTTGTTGTTTTGGACAACCGATTTCTTTAAGCCAATACTATGGGGAAAAAAAAAATTTACTGAAAATTGTCTTAAAGTGATGGTTATACTCAAATGAAAATTATGTCATTTACTCACTCTCATTCATGTCTTTTTATAAACCATATGACAAAAAAATGACAAAAGATGATATTTCAAAGATTATTTTAACCATTTTGTGCATAAAATGAAAATCATTTGTATGGACAAAATAGTTTCCATCACATGAAAAGGACCAGTGCAGTCCTGAAGATTGAAAAAAAAAAACCTTTGAATTGGATCCAGTGTGAACAAAGCCTCAGTGTCACTTAAACAGCCTTTCAAACACAACCAGCCGGTGTCTTGTGACTGACACCACTGGCTGTGTTGAATGACTGCAGCTGAGCTACAACAAGCAGCAGTGCTGCCTGTAAGGACTCAATTACATCCACTTAGGTTAGTAACATGAGCTCTAACACGCAGCTTGTGGTGAGAAGTTTAGACAGGATATTGACAGACAGCTTTATGCTTCCCCCCCCTTCTTTACAAGAAACAAGCAGATATTTAGTGGATCTATAGGTTCGGGCAGCCGCTGCTGTCATGTTATTGGCTTGGTGAGGTCAGTGGCAGGTAGGCTATTGTTCAGGATTTCCAGTGTTTGTGCGGTGAGGCTGGGCAAATCCAAATGTCTTTACACAGCGCATGTATGGCTAAGGCATAAAGTGAAAAGCTTCGTGGCTCACAATCTCCACTTCTCCTCCCCCAGTAAACAGAGGACCGGCTGATGAGCAATCATTCCACTCAGAGTTATTTTCTCTAGCATTTTTCATCCTGTAACCATCCCCCACGCCGAATGTAGTTATTTTCCACCTACACACCACACGTCTTCAAAAGCCTTTTTTAAATTTCTTCGATTGCAATGTGAGTGTGCATGTGGCTGTGAATCTTTATGTTATCCCATTATGGTGCTTATTATGTTCTCACACTGGACTATTTTACATGTAATAGCTCCGATAACATAATAAAAACAAATAAGCAGATTAATAATAATAACAAAAAAAGTATACACTATTTTGGGAAACTCCAGTGCCGCAACTCTGGCACTGGAAAAATAGTAATGCTTTCAAATTGATTTCTTGTTTATTTTATGAATTCAATGAATATGAATAGAATGAATTACATTAAATAATGTGATTTATATACACATTATAATAAAAGACTGAATGGTAGTGAAAGGAAAAACATGATTTGTGCTCGGAAAATGCATGTACCAACAGGGACTAGCTACCAAAGCTAACAACAAAGCCTTGACCTGCTGGGGTCAAAAGGAGAGAGCAAAAGAGAAATGTCATGTGGTTTAACAGCATATTAGTGGCAACTTTAAAGACTGCCCTTTCCATTCCAACAAATCAATTTGCTGTAACTTGTTTTTCTGAATAGCAAAAAATAGTAGGAAGGGGAACAAACTAACATACAACAATCACATACCATGAAGGGATAGAACTGTACAGACTTTTATATACTAGTTATACATATTGGTTTAAAAAAAAAATGGGCTATTTCAAATTTAAATTGTATGATCAATCAAACAAATAATAATAATGGTAATAGTAGTAGTAAACAATTCATATTTACGAATACTATAACTAATATTTAAATATAGTACTAAATTCATAATTTAATATTCATAGAAGAAAAATTTCTCCAAATTAATAGTTCAAAATACAAAAGGAAACTGTACAGTGTATTAAATCTCATTTTAATAGTGTGATTTTTAATAGAGTAACACTGGCCAAGTCAAAGCAGACACACAGACCAGACAACTATTTATTTTAACTACTTCCAGTATATGGCCAATAAGAGGCTATAAATCATTACACAAGCTAGTATAAAGAATAGCACATGCATTAAGTATACATTAACTGTCTCTTTATTCCAGCACATATGGACACTGCTGAATCAATATCATTTTAACTAGGATGGTGTCGATCTTTCAATGAAACGATGGCCCTCAGGGGATGTGAAGAGATTCATCCTGATATGAAAAGTTAAATGTTCCCATGAGAGGAGTTTCACTCGTCTGCTTAAATATGAATTATACGAACATTAAAGGTTGTAGCAAAGCAGCCGGAGCTGCAAATGGGAGTCACTATAGAGCCACATGGATATTCATAGACGAGGCCCTTGAGATTTTATGCCGTGTGTGTTAAACACATCACAACTTGTAGAAAGCAGTCATTTTGCGATTATGAGTAGTGGAGCCCAACACTATACTACAAGAAATTAAAAGGCAAGATAAACACTATCATTAAAAAAAAAGCCTCAGGTTGTACATTTTCATGAAAGAAACTTGTTTTCCTGGATACTTTTTTACATATCTGCTCTTAAATTATCTCTGACATTAACTATGACACTGTGATGGGGAATAAGAGGCGTATTCTACTTGTATGCTTGTTTTTCATCCAAAAAGTTCTCAGTGAAACATTCAACAAGGTACATAAAATGATGCTGTCCATTACAGGTGCAAATGGATTAGTTTTAAAAATATCTTGTAGTACTCTTAATGGTCAGAGACAACTATAAATAAGCCATTCTACGCTAGCATTCAAAAAATGACAGAACATTGCTTTGTTTGCTTGAGCAACATGATATGTCAATTTCTGGCCCAACCAACACTGTGAGAACCAGTTTGTCTGAAAAATTGAGTGTTTGGGAAACCAGTTCAAAAAGTGATTAGTGGTGTTTGTTAATGGTTAAAGATTAGTCAAACCCCCTAACCTATAATCTGTGTCCTAACCAGGTGCAATGTGTAGAGAAAATTGGATGTGACATAACACGATCAATAACAAAACACAACCAATCAGAATACTCACACTCTATTACAATGCATGAATGCATAAATGCATACATGAATGAATGAATCCAGTTCCTAAATCTAATTACCACAGTATCATAACTATCACTTAGGGCCTGTAAGGATCCACCCGCCAGCCCTAAAAGTGGAGTCCTGCGGCCTGGTTGAAGGTTTAATGCGTATTCGGTCTTTTACTTGTGCCTCTGAATTTATTAGGATTTAGTTTAAATTTTAGTCTAAGCTCCATGTTCAATCTGACTCCAGTTTCAAGTGTTTATTGAATACGAATTGCGATAATAATTTTAAAAACTGATCATAACGTTCTTTGTATTATAATTTAAATAGCTGATTATTCCGGACTCACTACACTTTCAATTGTCCGTTCACTGGGGACCTAATGTCTCTATTAAGTCTCACATTGGCCTTGGATCTTACCATCATAAACTCGCCAGTCTGATGGTCAGAGGGTGTAGGTAGACTAATACCTAATTGTCCGCCACCTACTGCTTGTTTATGACAAAAAATGTAGTTTACTTAATCTTTTCCCGAACAACTTGCTAGCATCAGCAATAGACAGAAGTCAGAAGGTCTCTGGTGACGTGCCTACTGCTCCTATCATTCATGAGCCTTCAGTTTGACCTATCCTGGACACAGATTTGCAGTAACAAAAGCCTCCTCACAGTTTACTAGTCATAATGATTTCAGGAGAGTTCAGAATAAATCAAATATAACATTTTATTATCAGTCAGGTAAATATACATTATGTCAATTACATAGCCAATTCAAAGATAACAAATCATATCAATACAAAACATCAAATTCTCAAAGATTTATCTAAGAGTAAAAGATGCATTCCTGACCTTAGAAAACACATAGTATGGAGTGTAGAGACACAAACCTAAGTAGTGTTGTCACTTCCCTTATATACCCAGATAACAAAGACATCTTCAAATCGGTTGTAAAAACCTAAAAGACCTTTTGGTTTTTTAGGTTCTCGTACTCCAGGGTCGCACCTGGTTGGAGATAGATATACATTCCCACAGACCCTGAGGGGGGACACACCACCTCCTCAGCAGAACAGAATTCTACAAAAGTTTTCTATCTTTCTCATAATATAAGTGACTACTGTGAAATTGAGACCATTTTACTAATTGCACAGAGACCTTTAGAATGATACCAAACATGAAGTGGAAAAACAATATATTCACAAGATATAACACATGTGACAAATGGATATTCTTGCTTTTGGGGGAGAAGAGTGAGAGGGGAGAGGAGAGGGAGGAAGGGGTCATAAATGAACAAGGAGATAAGTTTGGTCAGGGTGGTGTTGTTTGCTTTTTTTTGGAGATCTCTTCTCCAGATTAGTTTTATTGTTCTGTTGCATGGCATCTGTTTTGTGAGAGTTCCTGATGTTTTGGATTCATGAGGAAATAATTTTATAGGGAAATAATTGCTCTCTTTTCAGGCCCATTTGAACACCCTAGCAACCAAACAGGAGACCAACCAGGACTACAAGAAACTGCATACTACATCATCATTTGTGCTACAGATGTGAAAGATCTCTCAAACCATGCAGATTGTTGAGAAGTGTGATAACATTTCTAAATGTTTAAATTTAGCATGGTCACAAAAATCTCAGAACTGATATATGATACGATACTACACAGTATCCTAAAATCACCAGAGGTTGGGACCTTTTGAGTAAGTACCCACATTGCAACCAACTAGGGACCGCCTAAAAAAGCAATGGTCCATTATTATTTGTGCTGTGGATGTAAATGGTATTTCAAATCATACAGATTATTGAAGATAGTGTGATATTATTTCTATGATCAGACATACAATACCCACTTGTTGGATGATTAAAAAATATCATCCTATTTAGAAAATGATAAACTGACTTGTGGTTGGGCTCTTAAGATTTTGGCTAGGAAATATTGACTTAGAACACCCTAGTGTGTGATTTGATGTGAATGATATCTCAAATCATGCAGATTATTGAGGATAGTATGATATTACATTTATAAATGATTAGATGTACAATATTTGTCTGGCAGATGACATAATAGACATACAATCTCAGATTTATGATATTGTGGTCTCAAGATTAAGTCCCCAGATACAAACCACAATATCATTAACTTTAACTTGAGATTCATCCTAGTAGCAACCAACTAATATATATATATATATATATATATATAT
>JAFVLL020019529.1:0-19996 GCA_021397915.2 Tor tambroides
TTCTATTTTGACTCCTTATAGTACTATTTTTTTTTTTTTTTTTTTTTTTTTCCACAACAATACTATTCTGCTTAGGGCACCCATTTGGCCAGCAGCAGCCCTGAATGCACGAAAAAAATTGGTCTGTCCGATCAATAAATTTACCACAGTAGCACACGTGCATGAGTTTGGGCCTATTTTCAAACCTGTTGCCCAACAAAGAGAACATTTAATGACATGTTTTTGCTCCAAATTTATTTCATAACATCAGTGGAGTTTTTGAAATGACTTACTTTTGTGAGCTGACGTGGTTTTGAATCACAGAATGGGACAAAATCATTCATTTTTAGTATTCTGTACGGTGATAAAGGCTATGTTGATTAGCACTGCATTATAAATATACTTAATTCATATAAAAATAGCCGAGATGGCTTGAAGAACACAGATGAACCATGCAGTTGCAATCTTATGTTTATTGTCTATCTCATCAGTTAAAACGTGTCTACTTGCCTTTAATTCAGCTATGTGATAGCGTATGCCTTTATCCATATTAGGGATTTCCTGGAACGTCCTGTGATTTATGACTTCTATGAGTTTTTCACTTATGGATTTACTTCGCGAGGGCGCCCTCCTGCTACCAGAATGAAACAGACATTGCATTACATGTGTACACTTAGTAATGCTTACAACACCTAATTTTGGGTAAAAATAGGAAAAATAATACTTCTAAGTGTAGAGAAGTTCTTTTTTTTCAGTGGATGCATAAGATTTCCTGACAAAAATTAAGAAATTACTGTCAAAGATTTTTATTCAAAATTTATTTTATAATAAATCATTAGACTATAGGCCTCATGCATGTTAACAGGTAGCCTAATGCTGCAGTTTTGTGTAAATATAATCGTTATCAATAATTATTATTTAGTTTAATGTTTTTATTTAGTTTTTTTTTATTTAGTAATAACAATAATCAGATTTTTTTTGTCATACTGATATATAAAAACTTGTATATAACTTGCATATTGTGTAGCCCTACAATCAGGCACAACAAACTCTATGCTCTTTATCATTTTTGCAAATAAAGAAAAGGTTTGTCTGAAAACATTTCTTGTTACTGTTCAGATTTTGTGTCCAGATTTTGGAATTCACTGGATATTGCCTCCCAGAATAGCTCACTTGCACTCCTGTTTTTTTTAAATCTGTTTAAATATTTTTACATGTGTATATTGAATGTGTTACACTTAATGCACATTTACGCCTAAATATTGAAATTGTCATTTTATGTGCTTTCTCTTAACTCGTCAAATTGCTATGAGAGTTCTTACACTAGTGGGGCCCATTTTCATTATCCTGCCTAGGGCCCCACAACCCTGCGGGCCGGCACTGTATAATGAAGTATATTTGACTGTGCTGAAGTGGAACTATTACACATATAGTTTAGGTACACCTTAAATGTTTTGCATTTAAAGACCGATATTATTCAAAAATCATACAATCCTCATCAATAGTGTCATTAAAACACATTTTAGGTTTAATATTTAGAAATGTGCATTGTGCACAAGTAGTACTCTAAATAAGGTTTAATTATAATTTTTATATCATTAAGTTTCAAGCAATATGTCAGTAAATATGTTAATAGATTTGAACTATACTTAGTATGAAATAAATGTTTTTTAACCTATTACTTTTTTACTAGGGTAGACTGAAATTAAAATTGTTATTCACTGATAATCTTCCTGTCTGTTCAAAAAATGATGCATCAGCATCACTGATGCCAAATAGCATTGATTATTTTTGCAATTTCAATCATTTTTAGTTTGCCTCTGAAACACAGCTATCATATTGCTTTAAAGTACTTTAAATACTGTATGCACAAGATATATGGACTACTTTTGTGGTTCTTTTTGGGACTTGATAGCCTCTGGTCACTATGAACTATTGTTGTGTGGCAAGAATGGAATGACTGGGAGTGACTGAATGACAAAAATCACACCCATCACAACACTTTTTTTTCTGAAGTGAAATTAAAACATTTGTTTGCTAGCAGTGCTTACTGAGGGACACAGATTGCATATCCACAACACCGAGCGCTGTGGTCCTCTGAATGGTTCAGATGTTTGTTCTCTTTGCGCTGGTCTGTTATACCTACCGCAGACACTCATATACCAGACAGGTGGAGGAATCATTTCACACATGCACGGCTACCACACTGAGCTCTCAGGGTGTATATTTTAGGTTCTGCAATTATGCAATTAAAAATAAACCAGTGGTAAGATGGATAGCACAAACTGCAGCAATAAGATCTTGTTCAAATAACTCGAATGTGTGCAAATTCTGCTTCAGTGTTTGTATTGCATATTTTGTTGGTCCATCTGGAGTCCAGAATAACTTCCCTTTTGCAGGGGCCTCTTCATAGCGACGCTGTTGCTAAAATATGTTGATGCCACAGCCATCGACAGTCAGTTCAAGGCCTGTTATGTTTTCAAAAGCATTTTCCTTATAATATCAAGCTGGATTCATTCGCCTCACTCTGATGTCATCATTGCACATGGACCGTCTTCTTGTAAATATCCCAGTCGCTCTAAACCCTTCAGTCAGATGAAGGAGTCGACTTTACAGCCCATCATTTCTCCAGAACAGTTTGATGTGATCCCATGATAGGTGCAAACCCCATTGTTCCCCATCTGGAACCACAGAGGAATGAAATCAATTATGTGCACATAGTCGAAAACATACTTCACAATTATATGCAGTATTCTCAAGTATGTCTTTGAGGAGACAATGGATGGCATTGTTCAGAAAGATAAACATACCTCTAAAACTTCATTACATGGCTTCATTCATGCTTTGCTGGATGTCAGAGATCCAAATAAATCAGAAGATGGAGAAAATGCTCGGGCCTTTTATGGGGCGTTCAGTATTTGTTGTTGAATTATAAAGCCTGTCATTTCTTAGCAGGGTGTCTGAAGGAGACAGAAAGATCAGATAGCCGTCTTGGAATCTGAGGACAACTCATCCCAGATCTAGTTTGCATATGGTCAGACATATTTTTCCACTGCTGTATTTGTGTGCACAAGAAAGAGAGCGAGAAAGAGAAGAAAAGAGGTACTAGCTATTCCAAAGAAAACATTGTTGTGGTATATAGCAAATTTCCTGTATAGTACCGCTTTACAGAAAACATCACACTATTTACTGTATGTCGTCATTTTCTCCACAAGACGTGATGGTGCATTTTGATGCGTCTTGGCAGCTTGTGTGTATCCTGATATACTTCAGTCTTTTTATGTAAAGCCTCTACCTAAAAAAAAGACAAAGGCCTTTTCACAGTTTTGTATGTTATGTCAGTAGATTTGTGGGTTTTCCATCCGTATGACCTCACTTAAAGAGGTCATACCATGAGGAATCAAGTTTTCATTGATTTTCTTTTCGATAAAAGAGTTCATTGTACAATGAAAATGGTTCCTTTCAGTACTCAAAATCTCCTCAGTAAAAAAAAAGACCATTTATTTTGAAAAAAAGTCTTCTCGTTCTGCAATTTCGCAGCATTTTGATGCCAGACAGCTATCAATACATAACTGCCCACAATTACGTCATCAATTTTCCCCACTTCCATTAAAATGGCAAATCATACTGTAACGTACTGCTCTGAGACTTGACAGGTTGGGAATCCAAATGCAGCTTTATTGGGACAAACCAGAGACGTGATCCAAAATACAGGCAACAGGTCAAAACACAGGTAGGCAATCCAAACAATAGACAAGGCAGAAAACTCAGGCAAAGTGTAAATCCAAAAACAGGCAAGAGATCCATAACACAACCCCAAAAAAACCCCCATTAATCCAGGGAGAATGCTCAGAAATGCAGTGTAACAACTAACAAAACTTCGCAAAGAATGACAAACTAAACCAGACTTATATAGGGTGAGCAGACAGGGTAAATGAGACACAGGTGCAAACAGTGAGTGCTGATGAGTCCAGGCAAAGGATTATGGGAAATGAAGTCTTTGATGGAGTAGCAGAAGTCCGGGATGGAGTGCCTTCTAGCGAAGCTCACGGGCACTCCAGCTAGAGATTGTGACACATACTCAATTATATTTATCTGAGGTAGTGTGAGATACAAAAGTTGAATGTCTACCATTCAAACGTTTGGGGTCAGTAAAAATTTTACGATTTTTTTTTATTAATACTTAAGAAATTTGTTTCAAGAAAAATGTTTCTTGAGATTCAATATATCAGAATGATTTCTGAAGTATAATGTGACACTGAAGACTAGAGTAATGGCTTTACCATCACAGGATTAAATTACATTTTAAAATATATTAAAATAGAAAACAGTCATTTTAAATGGTAACAATATTTCACAATCCTATATCTTATTTATTTATAATTCACATAAATGCAACCTTGGTGTAGATAATACATCTTTTTTTATCTTTCTTGAATTTTCTTTTGAAAAAATCCTCTTTTTCAGTCCAGATCAAATCTGTAGCTCAATATCAGTTCCAGAATCATTTTAAGTACACAGTAGATATGAAATGCCAGGAAAGATGCCAGCACCCCATGCCTTTATTAACCGAGTAACTCATACAGATCAAATTTTTCACAAATACTATAATGATGCACTTCCAAACTTAACTGAATTCTGTGGGGCCAAAGGAAACATGCTGCGGTACATGGCCAAGCACAGGAGGAGAGAATCAGAGCACTTCTATTGAAAGTGGCTGTTTTACTGTTGACTAATAGAAGTTTGCTCTCACTTACTATTTGAGTTGCTCTCTGATGGCTGAAGTGCTTGAACAAAATGTTCTAAAACAGAGATGAATCACAAAAAGTGTCTTATTAAAAACAGATCAGCATAAATGATGTGAATGGGTTTTAGGTTTAAGACAAAACAAGTCTTTTTCTTTTTTTCCAAGTAAACATTTCTAAATATCCTTAAATAAATTTACATGTATTGAGAATAAAAATGGCATAAGTTATTAAAATTTGTTTTCAGATCATTTATTTGTGTTATACAATACAGTTATCTGCAATACTATTAAATAGAGTTATGTTGTAATTAGGATGCAACAATATTATAAATGTTACAGCTAATAACTGATAAATAGCAGATATTAAAATTGTATACTATTTTGTATAAATAAATTAAAAATAAACACTTAAAACTAAAATGAGTTATTTGAAATGCTAGAAGTGAAGACATAACATTAATTTTGAGTTTTGCTAAAGATTAACTTTAAATGAGTATTTTATGACTTCGAAGGTAATCTATTTGTAAAAAAAAAAATATTAAATTATTTATTCTGAATAATATTTAAGATTTTTTAATAATTATGTAAAAAATGCAGCTTAATGTGAATATAATTCTACAGAAAAAAGTTGTACAGGTTTGAAACAACATGAGAGTGAGTAAATTATCTATTTCTGCTGCCTTCTCTATTATTTCATATGTTGCTCTAATGTTTATGTTTCTTTTATTGCCTTTCGTCCTCCTGTTGCTTCATCTTCATTGTAAGATTTATAACGTTGTCATATACAAACCCTCTTTATAGTGGCATAACAATAACAATCTTTCATTCCTAATGGAAGGGGAAGAATTATTGAGCTGTCAGCGAGTATTATTCTCAAAGTTATGAGCACTTGGGTTCTTTTGACCTCTTAAGGACAGTCTTTGAAAACACAAAACATATGCACACATCACATAAGATATTTATGTGTGCACATTCACTTCCCTGCATGCATCAAATACACAAGAAGCCGTATACTATAACCTTCTTCTGTACTGTATATCTACATGTGTCCACTTGAAACAATCCACAAAAGGAGGAGTATTTTCATGACATGTATTGCATGAAGTCTTGGTATTGTCTAGAATTCTAGGGGTGCTAAAGCAGAAGACCACAGAAACAGGATATGCAGCTTTAATTTTCCTCTGTGGGCCAGAGATCTGTCTTCACCGGCTCATTCTCCACCGTCTTCGCTCTTCTAAACAATGACACCCTCCCTGCTGAGATCCCCTCTGGGCAGCTTTCATATCAGCGTTAGCTGTGTCTGTTCAGCTGGGTGACAGAAATGTCTCAGACTCTGGGGCCGTCCAATGGGAGTGCTGTTTACAGCCTGTGAAAACACCAGGTTGCCACATCTGGAGCCATCTGGAACCTCCCAACCTGGAGATCTCCCCCAGTCTGTCTACATATGCACAGCGTCTGTCTTCTCTAGAGGTCAGGAGGATACACGCAGACCTTACAGTTGTTCTCCAACCTTTTTCGTCTTACATATCCCCACAGCCCTCTCAGTTAGCATTAAAGGGACAGTTCACCCACAAATAAAACTTCTGTCATCATGTACTCAGCCTCATGTCGCCTGGAAAACACAAAAGAAGTTTTTTTTTCTCCCCATACAATGAAAATGATTGGAGTCTAATGTTGTTTTGGACCCTGTAGATTCATTTAAGTGAGCATTAGATGACAAAGTCTAAATGTAGAAATACATTTTTATTTATTACTGTACATATAATGTATAATTATTTACATATACAACTCCAATTCCAAAAAAGTTGGGACATTTTGTAAAATTCAATAAAAATCAAGAATCTGTGATTCATTAATTCTCTTTAACCTTTATTTAATTGACAAAGTACAAAGAAAAGATTTGCATTTTTTTCACTGACCAACTTAATTGTATTTTGTAAATAAAAAAAAAAAACTTTTAATTTTGATGGCTTCAGTATACTCTAAAAAAGTTGGGACAGAGGCATGTTTAACACTGTGTCACATCAACTGTCCTTTTACTTACAATGCTTATTCGTTTGAGAATTGACAAATACTAATTATTAAAGTTTTGCATGCAAAATCTTTGTACTATCTTGCTTGATACAAGACTTCAGCTGCTCATCAGTCTGTAGTCATTATTGTCTGATTCTCCTTTTTATGATATACCATACATTTTTAATAGGAGACAGATCTGCTGGCCAGTCAGTCACATCCACATGTGCCTAGGAAACCACACTGTTGTAGCACATGCAGAATTAGACCTGGCATTGTCTTGATCTAATAGCCATGGACTTCTTCTTCATGGTAGTGTATGATGTCTCTGTACATACCAATATATGCCTCCACGTCAATGTTAGCTTTGCTCATTTGCCAGTCACTCATGCCGTTTGCACTGATGCACCCCAATACCATGACAGATGCTTTTGCAACTGTCGTCGAAAGTCTGGATGGTCCCTTTGGTCCCTGGGACTGCAAATTTGATGTCTGGTTTTCTGATGTTCTGTCTTTTTGACTATCTGAGATGAGCTCTGGCCCAGAGATCCCAGCGGTATCACTGCATAGGACTGATGTATAGCTTTCTCCTTGCATAACAGAGATTCAAGTTGCATTTATTGATGCAGAAGCAGACTGTGGTAAATGACAGCAGTACTGCTGAGCACATGTGGCTATATTTAACACTGCAGCATGATGGTTTCTTATGCAGTGCCATCTGAGGGCTCAGAGATCATGCACATTCACCTGAGGTTTCCTGCCTTGCTCTACACAGACTGAGATTTCTCTGGATTCCCTGAATCTTTTAACAATATTATATATGATAGTTGGTGAAAGACATAAATTCTATCCAAATATTCCCAGCGACCTTCTGGTACCTCTGGTTGGGACTCACTGGTTTAGGTGAGCAGAGGCCTGTTGTCGTCCTCTCTGTTGCTCTTCATGCTTTGAGCCCAGAGTTGCAGGAGAGTCTTTCGGCCGGTGGCCAGCATAATGAACTGAGGGAATGTTTTCACAACTGGTGTGCATTTTCCCTTCACTAGAGGCTTTCTTATACACAATAGCATTATTTTCAGAATAACAAGCCGCCTCCAAGGAACTCATGAACCACGTTAGTAAATACAAACGCTGTCCCTGCATTTCCTTGTCTCTGTTATTACTCGAGCCATTAAAGCTGGTTTTTAGAAAGAATGCAGCCTTTATGGAGTACAAGAAAAGACTGGTAAGATAAAGGCTATATGATATCGTGTTCAGTGACTTTACTGTGTCATGCTGCAAGGGTCTGAACTGTTAAGAAAAAGCAGAGAACTGTGGGAGATTTACAGGGTAGTCAAAGAAAAAGGGGTCCTTATGATAATGAACAGATAAATCAGGTGGGAGTCTGGGGTACCAGTATGCAGTTGCCCCTGGTATCAGAGACTAACCATCTTTATGTGCTGACTGCTGCTGGCCTCTCGATGAATTGCATCTCATTCTTAAAGGGATACTGCTTAGTATAAGATGTGATGACATGATGTTTTGTTTTATTCCTGTACCTCAAACATTTATTCTTTTGGCAGATGCTTTTATCCAAAACAACTTCAATTAAGATATCTTTATCGGTTTATAAATTCCCAGGGAGTCGAACCCACGACCATGGTGTTGCTAGCTCCATGCTCTACTGTTTGAGTTGAAGTAATGCTACAAAACACAGCACTAGCAATGCTAAAGTCATAGGTTCAATTCCCAGGAAACGCATGAACTGATAAAATGAATTGCAATACAAGTTGCTTCGGATAAAAATGTCTGCCAAATACATAAATGTTAATGGTGCATAAACATTCATTGATTCCCTCATTAATGAACTCATTAGTGACAGGAGAGGCCAGAGGTAAATATTATTACAACATATATAAACTCAATGGATTTGCCTCTTGTATGTGTGTCTGTATAAATTTATGAGAACGTTTGGCCAAGCTCGGCTCATTCATCATGTGTGCTTTTCATGATATCAAGCTCCACAAAAGTTTGTGTTCTCCTTTGCCAAAGAGGTGCCTTTCATAATTTAATGGTATGATCCTCTGTCTCACGGAAGAAAAAGGGGAGAAACAGATCAGTCTATTCTCCTTCACTTATATCTCATTTTATTTGACAGCTTGTTTTGATGCCTTCAGCAGTCAAGCCAAAAACTGCAAGCCAAAAAAGACCTGGAGTTTCATTAGTGAACTTATGAAATATAATTTGATGCATAATGACTTATCAGACTTTCCAGGAAATGTGACCTTAATAAGGAGAAAATTGGCTTATTCTTTAATTGTAAACCCTACAGCTGTGGATACACCTACTATACAAACCTTAACTTGCACATTCCATAAAAGACCAAAAAATATGCCTTTGATTTAAATGATCTCAAGTGATAACAATGCTGTTATGGGTTGTTTTAATAAAGAGATATTAAATATAATTTTCTAAAAGGTCTAGGTCATGCTTTTCTCAGAAGTCTAATTATTATGTCCTTTAGTTTGATCTAAATAACAAAACAATCATTTCAATGTGGACTGACTTAAACCTCTTTCCTAGTTGATTATATTTTGTATCAGTTCACCTGTTGATTTCAGGCTTGTTTTTCCTTATATTGTAGTTCTCTCTTGATTCATTATGTTTGAATTTCATAATGGAGTTTTCACCCCATCAGAGCTTTATGGTCACTAAAGCAAGAGCATTTACTGTAAACCCAGAGCCGCTCATACCTTCCTGCTCCACCTTTCCAGGGGCCCTTTGAAGTGAAACACCAGGGTGTCAAAATCAAATCCTGTTGCTCATCAGCTCAAATGATCTGTTTATTCCAATCCAATGCCATAAAGCTTAATTTGTATCCAACCTCAGTCCAAATCAGTTATTATAGCCAAACATAATGTATTCTATAATACAGATACCATTGTGCTATTTTGGCAATGCACTATAAATAGACTCTGTGCCAGGAACTGACACATTTCAGTGCGTGCCGTACACATTAGCCTGACACTCAAGTTACATTATTAGTAGTAAAGTAAGACCAGACTTGTAAATATTGAAGCAGATTTTGTGGTATGATCCTGTCTGTGGATGATTATTTTATATTAAACGCCATATTCTGTCTGTGAGATGCTAAGCAAACATCTTCTCACACAGAATAAGTCAGGTTGTGTGTTTCAGCCTGTCATTAAAATTTTCTAGCAAAACGTGATTCAAAAGATCAGG
The DNA here is from genome assembly GCA_021397915.2 of Tor tambroides. Lineage (NCBI taxonomy): Eukaryota > Metazoa > Chordata > Actinopteri > Cypriniformes > Cyprinidae > Tor > Tor tambroides. The sequence goes on from JAFVLL020019529.1 coordinate 9,959, forward strand.
CTGTAAAATGGTTTGCTGCTTACCTCTCGAGGCCATACGTTAACGATTATGATAAGATTATAGAGGCCAACCACATTGGTTATTTGAAACAATGAGCAGAGAATAAAGGCACGCTGTTTTTCAAAGTCATTTGAGGGAGAGAAGAGTAGTGTGTTTTTCTGTAGTTGGATATTCTGCCCTGCAATCTTTCTGGGTTTAACTAAGACGGCTATTGTTAGAGACAGCTATGAAGGATGAGGCAGCCATTTCAGCTGACCTGCATCCAGCTTTTTATGATAAACTGCTTCAATAAAAATAATTGCGGTTTTTGGAAAGCAAATTGTTATTAAGTATTGTTTTTGTGTGTTTTACATCAGTTGCTGCAGACTTGTGATAGCATTCAAATGTATAATCTTTACAAGACAAACAATAAAATGAGAAAATAAAAATCCAAAGACTTGCACTGAAAGAAATTACAAGCCAGACACTTGGGCTCTTTTGACTGGAAAACCCTCAGAAAAGTTTAGGTGTCACTTAAGGTGCCACAGCTGTGAGTTGTTCACAGTCAAGTGGAACTGGCATTTTCTTCATAACATGCAAGAATCTAGGTGTGAATCTAATTGTGCTTGATTAGATTTGCTCAGAGTTGTTTAAAAGCATCAGTTCATCTGTTCTGCGGTTTGTTTTTCATATGTTCTTAGAGGAGTTCAGGAAAGACTGCACACTATAATCTCTTGATGGATTCATTGTTGCAGTTCTTTAACCATGTGTAACTGCAGCTGAATAGCTTATATGGATCATATTAAATCAAAATCAGGACCATGGCTGTTTTGTTATACTGGTTTCTCTAGAACGTGCTCCATGCAAAATGTCTGAGCATTTAATATCCATTTATAACCCCCATAAATAAGATTCTAGGCAGAGACTTGATTTATTGTCTTTTATCTATCGTGAGAGATGTCTGTAGACAGTAGCAGGAAGAGAGGGCTGTGGAGACAGATATCTGCACTAAAGTTTTTTCAAGGAGAGAGATACAGCAGATCACTGGGTTACAGGGGTTCAACATCAAGTTAAAGGTTTGAAGATCAGTTTAGAAATAAATCATAACAGCCTTAGCTAAGGCACCACATCACAGTCTGTATTTTTCTTAGTGCCAAAAACAACATTTATTTTTTCTGTAACAAATATATTACTGTTTTTTCCCCATAATATACTGAGCTTGATAAGTTATATAATGACATACTGATAAATAATGTATGATCAAATCATCTAGTCAAGAATGTCAGAGAGATTTTTTTAAAGAACATTATTTTAAAGGGGAAATGTTGGGCTTTATAGAAAAGCTAATGCAGGATGTTTTAAGGAAGGTTTTTTTTAATTCTATGAAATCCATAAAAAAGCATTGGTGATTAATGACTGAGGCATGCACATTGACTAATATTCCAATGAAAAACATTATAAGTAAAACTACAAACTAAAAAAACTAAACAATTTCAGTCGTTCTCCTTCAAAATTCACATGTAATTCAGTGTGTTACTTGCAGTTTCTTTATAATTATTTGAGAAATTTAAAAGCAATTTCTGTTTCAAAATTGTTTCATAATTTTTTTCAATGCAGATTCCTGAGTTCTTTGTTGGCCATCCAAGGTATTTCCAATTCACAGCCAAACCATGCTCACTATTTCATGTGTTATGAGGGTTTTAAAGACATCATAAGACTACATAATATACTGTAAATGCACCCTAGATCTGAGGTGTCCAAACCTGTTCCTGGAGAGCCACTGTCCTGCAGAGTTTAGCTCCAACCATAATTGAACTCATCTGAACCAACTAATCAAGATCTTCAGACTCATTAGAAACTTCCAGACAAGTGTGGTGAAGCTAAACTCTGTTTCTTGGCCCTCCAGAAACAGGTTTGGACCTTGACCTATATATTTCATAGGCAGATATTATGAAAGGGATGCATATTAATCCTGGTAGGTAGGTGCTTTGAACATCTGCCATCGCTGTTGTATAAATCTTAAGTCCTCTATTCTTTTCAGATAAGCCTAACAGGTTAATTTAGTCATGGTTTTCAACCCAGTCTTTGATCTTTGTTTAACTTTATTTATTTGAACAGTATGCTTTTTGAATCAGATGCTGTGATCTTTATTTCCAGCAGATCAAGAATAGTATGTTTTGAAATGCGTACTACCACTACGCTACCATGAGAGTACTACCACTACGCCACCATGAGAGTACTCTCACAAATGCTTCATTGCATAGTAGGCCTATATACACAGTTCACAGTATGTACATTCTCTGTAACTTTTCTGTTTTTTTAGTGTAACCAAGAAAAATAGTTTCATATTAAGGTGTTAAAAGCACATCTGTGGTTCAAGGAGAGAACAAACACAGTCTGTTGTAGCAATTGAGACTATTGGTTGGTGTCGGCGGCAATGGTCTGCAGCAGAGCCTTGATATCTTAAGATGTGGATCAGCCGTCTTCATCTGAGTCTGGTCTGAATTTGATCTTGGGTGGGTGGGGGATAACGAGGGGGTCATTAACGGCTTTTCCTCCCTCTTTTCACACCCTTACTGCCAAATGAGCCTGTTCTCTGGTGTTAAAAATTAAGTCTTAACATAAAACACCTGTTCAATTAATGCTCAAGGAATTCAGAATAAAAGACCCCATTAATTGCATACTCTCAGGCTGATCCTAATACAACACTGATGGAGGGCCGAAGCCTTTTTCCAAGCACCTGACAATACTTTGCAATCGAAGTGTTAAGGAATTAATTAACGTTAAGTCTTTTTGAAAGCTAGGTGTAAATGTTATCAAGGACTGGTTCCTTTTTAAGTACACTCATGTTGGTCTCAAAGAATTCACGAAGGAAATGTCTTGCATGAACATGCCGGATTTCATTAACTTGCTGCATTTAAAGTTACTGGCTACAGCTGCAGAATATGCAGATGACCCAAATGCTTTGTGTGTGATTTTGATGAGATCCATAGTCAAATACTATTATTGAAGATAATATCATTTCTATTGCACTTAATGAAACAGATTTAGGTTTAGCCTAAATTATAATTCTTTGCATTAGGTAGTCATTTTTGGTGACTTTTTCTGTAGATTTACATTGTTAGGCCAGTAGGTGGCAACCAGTGTCTGTCTTTGAGTATATGATTCTTTCAGAAACACTGACTCATTTAGAACAAGCCACCTTCATGAGTGAGTCTTTGAATAATTCACTCAACCAGTTTTTTAAAAGACTGTCTTAATGAGCATTATGCCGAGTTCACACTTCACGCTTTTCAAAGTCGTTAGATCACCGTTGTTTTCACACTGCTCGACTATCTGGGGTAGCGTTCAGTTGCTGCTGTGTTCACATTGCACGATGGATCGGCGCCAGGAGGTTACACACTGCATGACTTTACAATAGGAAGAATCGCCGACAACACAGTCTGGTCCAGGGTTGCCAGGTTTTCACAACAAAACCCGCCAAATTGCTCATCAAAACTAGCCTAATCGCGTTTCGAAGGGGGTTCCCCAGTAAAAATCGCATTCCGGGGGTAAAATACATGTTTTTTGGCGGGGTTCTCCTGGTACAATTCGCCTACCAGGGGCTAAATAACATATTGGGGTCGCTTCAACCCGCGGCAACCGCAGACTTGGCAACACTGGTCCGCAAACTACGTTTCATATAACTCCTCCCGGAATTTTCCGCTGTCCTGTATCTTGCTCTCTTATTGGCTGTAGGTCATCGCCAATGTATTTTTTAGTCAAAATTCCTTTCACACAGCAGGATTCTGAATCACCGACAGGTCCAGATATTTAGCATGGCAAATATTTCACGGGCGTCGGCGATTCTCTCAGATTGCATCTTTGATAATTCACACTGCGTGACTGTCACTCTTCTGAACGAGCACCCATTTGCCTCTGATTTCGGGCATTTGACGGCAATTTAACAAAACTTGTCGGCGAGTGAAAATCGGGGCTAAAATCGTGCAGTGTGAACTCGGCATTACGAAAAGAGACCGTCTTTATGGCACAATGCTGACAATGAAAGAGTATTCACTAGTGGATAGTCATTAAAGTCCGTGTAAAGTCAATTCTGAGAATTGTTTGTAAACACATTATAAATGTTAGAAATGCATTGCTGAAACATGTTACAAACACTGTGAACTACGTAGTACTTAATTGTGGAGTTAGACCGTTAAACAATTTTTCACCATTTTCGTGATCAGGATTTTTTGGGCGGGGCTAAATCAGGACTCAATGACGCAGCCGAGCCACCGAGCACGGCCCCTACCCCAACACTATAAATAAGACGTGTGTTCCATTTGAAGCAGCGCTGCAGACCGGTGTGTGTGACATCAAAGTACAGTGAGAGCTATAGAGAGCAGACGCTCCTGATGCTTTCGAATCACTCTCGCGGTACTTTGATGTGATACACTGATTGTTCTGCAGCACTGCTTCATGTCGAACACACCTAATAACTAGAGCGCATTAGCATCAGTGGTTCACGGCTCAATCGCGAGTTACTGTCATAACCGTTAGTTACTACAGTCTACAGTTTGCTATCTATGCCTTCGTCACGTAAATGCATAATACCTGGTTGCAATCATTTACAAAACAGCTCGGTCTTCTTATTAAATAAGCTGCTAGAGGAAGAAAGTTGAGAGAGACGGCAGCTTTCCCGCGAGTGGCCGTGGTTTCAGCACCGCCAGTGGACTCGCCCCCAGCGTTTGAGAGCAGAGAATGCTGCTTAGTTTTTCAAGATTTTGATACCTTATTTTATTTACTTGGCGGTTTGTTTGTTTTTTTAGCATTCAAATTTGGCTGGGTGGTTAATAACACATTTTTACTCACGGTTTACTCAACCAATGAGAGATTCTGCTTTGGCTTTGTTTGAATTACTTTTGTTGGCGAAGCAAAAACTGACAAAGTACCTGACAGTATTTGTAATGTTTCTCAATATTTTTTCATCTGTTAAAATGTTTTATAAAAGATGTCATACTTGTAATCATGCTGTTGGTATCGATTAGGAACAGCAGCATTCTTGCACGTTGTTGCTTAAATATACGCTTCTGCAAAGTGACTTGAAGTGCGCTTGAAGTAGTCTGGATTTTGATGTAGTCTGGGTTTAGATAAAGCAACATTGGCTGCTAACATAGGGCCTTGTTAATTGTGTCACAAACATAATGTATGTGACGGAAACATGAGGAGGCTTTTTCGGGACCGTGCTTGAGGATGAACCAGCGGATTTGTAGTGCGTCTCTGAAGAGATATTCATAGTATCAAAAGGGCTTAACAGACAGGCTTTTGGATCAGACATCGGGGTTTACACTAAAATCTCTCTTCTGTTTTCACAGTGAGGATTTATTTTGTGTACTTCTATGGATGCAATTCTTTACTGAATATGATTAAGCACAAGGACATTGAATTGGAGTGAGTAAGTTATAATTGCCCATGACCCTGTTTAATTGGCTTAATTGTTTATTTTGTGATGTTTAAATTCTTACTTTGTCTGTTTTGCAAACCAGCATGTTTTCGTTAATGTAGTTTGGGTTTTAATGTAAACTTGTTGATAAGCATTATGGTGGTTTCAATTAGGAGAACAGGATGTGAACTCTACCTCCAAGCATATTTGGCAAGGGTAATTTCAACAGTTAAAGATGCATAAGCTAAAAAGTATCTGACCCAGCTTTTCCCTGTGATAAATCTCCCACGCCCAGCTCATGCCCTGTGGAGGGGAACCAAGGTTTATGTGAGACATTATAAGGGTGTTGGTATAGATTACCACAGATCGTAGAGCAGAGTGTGCAAAATGTCTTCCATATGACACTCACATATTCAGAACCAGACATTATGGCTGTCAGTCATTCAGTTCATGAAACATTTTCACACAGACCATCATTTCCTTTTTTTGTTTGAATCCCTCAAATGCTAATTAGCACCAAATATAGTGTGTTTGCATGATGTGATGATAAATATTGTACTCAACATGGCTGCAAACTTTGAGACTTTGTAGTACAATCAGGTTTTATGTGAGTAATAAAACTTATAAATTAATTTCATATGCCTCACCTTTTCACACAGTGCCTGTTGCAAAGGTTTGGGGTAGAAGTATGTCTTTTTCTACAAATAAAAGCTTGTGTGCATTAGAATAATTTAATTTCAGTAAAGGAACAATGTGTACAGTATTGTCTGGGGGAAAAACATCTTTATTACACCCAGTTGTTTGGCAAATCAAGAAATGCCGTACTTCACTTGCCACTAACTTGATCAATTTGATGCATAACATCCCAGTGGAGAAAATGAATCCAGAAGGTCTCAGAAGAGCCCTGCCTGTGTAAATGAGACACAGAGCATCTTTGAAAAGGTCAGAAGTAACACACACACACACAACCGAAAAATGAACACGGGTCACTTTTGGTCCACTATAGTTCATAGTTTTTCTGAAGTACTGTATGCAATGAAATGTGTTACAAAGAAGAAGAAGAAAAAAAAAAGATATACCTTCAGTCCTGTTGCTTCCTAGAAAGAAGCATTAGGAGGGCTGCAGCTTCTGATTATGAAAAATGTTTTTACTAAATGATCTCAAATTGATCTAAGCAAATAATCCTGCTATTCACTGTGTTCTAGTGTTGGCGTCTTAAATTACAAATTTATATTGTCTAGACTAGGGGTGTCCAAACCTGTTGTTGGAGGGCCAATAGGTGTGTTTCCATTACAGATTTGCGCAAAACTTTTGCGATATTTGATAAATGTCAATAAAAAACTATTTGTTTTTTTTAAAAAATCATTAACCGATGTTATGCGTTTCCATTAACCGAAAAAACATTAACCGATGTTTCCGGCGTTTCCATTAACCGATGTTATGCGACCAAAAGGTAATTTTTTCCTCTCGCGATAAGTTATGGTGACGGATGTTGGTAGGTTTACGTATATATCTGCCACTACACTAGCCATTATTTTTAATCGAAGGAGACATGTGCTTACATGCCGCGGTGCAGCTGTTTATACACACAAGCATTGACTAGAGTGCCGTGTCGGAGCTGCTGACATGTGCAGTGTAAATAAGGGTTTATCTATCCAAGCATTAATGGCAAGGAAAGCCCTTTATGCTTGAGAGTGGCCACGTATGAGGTGTTTCTTGGAGGTTATAGTACATTAAAGAATGATCATGTGCTATTTCCGTATGCCAGGTGACCTGTAAATGCGAAAGAAAAAATGTTTCCATTGCAGTTTTGTGCAGTGATATATTCCTTTTTCAAATTGCCTGAAAAACCACCTTGTGAGCGTAAAAACTTTTTTGCGATATATGGGAGTTTTTGCAAAATTAACGTTTCCATTAGGTGTATTTTCAATTCGCGATTTCAATTTGCGCAATTTAAAGGGTAATGGAAATTCAGCTACTGACATGCAGAGTTTAGCTCCAACTCTAATTAAATGCACCTGAACCATCAAATCAAGGTCTTCAGACCAACTAGAAACTTCCAGGCAAGTGTGTTGGAGCTGGTTGAGGCTAAACTCTGCAGGACGTTGGCCTTCCAGGAGCAGGATTAGACACCCTTGGTCTAAATCTTTTAGAATTTAAATAGTATTTAAATTATTCTAATGCGCACAACCTTGTGTAGTGTTTTCCTGTAGCTCTAACAGTAGAGCATGGCGCTGCCAAATGTGTAAACATTCCTTTTCTGGGGTCTGCTAAATTCAGCTTTCCTCTATTTTTTCTTGTTCTGTTACTCTACTTTGCGAGAAGTCTTAGTGTTTGTTTGGCTGGACCTATATGATGTCATTCTTGGCTACTATTATGCTGCAGAAGTGGACTGCAAAGATCGTCTTTCCTTGTGTCTGTTGCAAGGCGTCTTTTCCCACCTCTCTTATCTGGGGGGTGGAGAATCCTAGGGAAGTTTCCACCAGAACTATCAGCCCAGCTTGTGGAAAAGGATGTGTTCCTCTCACATTGAGGAAGGGATCAGTGATATCTGCACAGCCTGTTGCTAAAGACAAGAGTTTATATCACATATACAATTTAAACTCTCATATTTACCATTGCATGATGAAATTTTCTAAAAGTTCTGTATGCAGATTTGATGTTCACTACACTATTGACAGTAGACAGATGGATTTTTTTTGCATGTGAAATTTCACTTAAATTTCTCTAATATGACCACAGCTGTAGTGGTCATTTACCAAAGTCATCAAGTATTGTTATACGTAATTATATGCAATTCACCCACTGTTACCTTCTTTTCACAGGTCCTCCAGGAAAACGTGGAAGAAAAGGCAACCCTGGTGAGTACCTGTACATGACACACACATTTATATACATCCCATAGTTTAAAAATGACCTGAACCTAACCTAAAATTACAGCAAAACAAACGCCGAGTGACTTTCAGCTGTTCTCCAGGATAAAGACTGTCAGGATCCTCTCATGTGTTCCAGACCTTTCATTTTTCATGTCATGTTTGATTTGTATTTCTTAGAGGAACCATTGAACAGATGGAAATGTCCGTTCATATTATGCGGTTGGGAAAAGGCTTCTTCTCTGTGGTAGTCACAGTGGCGTTTCTATCACGTTGATCGTGGGGGTTGAAGAGAGACATTCTCCTTGTTTTCAGTCATTTTCCCAGCATGCTGTTTGTTTTACTGCTGATCTTCTAACCTCAGAAACCTTACAGTGCTTTGAAGTTGATGACATCTTGATCCAACAGGGAAAAATGATCAGAATTATGATGTAGCTGCATATGAAAAGTGCTTAACCTAAACTGAAATCAGTGCCTCGCAGTCATTTTAAGGGTATAGTACTTTGTCCACTAGCATTTGTAGACATATTATGCAGTGCACATCATCTTATTGCACATTTTGTATCTTAATTGAGTATTAGTAGGCAAAGCCTTGCCCCCAGTGCCAAACTCCCCAGACAGAATTTTATATTTGACTAAAATATTTTAAATAAACGCTGTACTTGTATAGCAATTACCCACATTTGCAGTGGCCAGGGGTCCTGATGTATTTTGTCCATAGACATTCATAAAATAAATTATAAAAAGTTTTGGACCTTGAAACAAGCCAACAAGCAGTGTTTTTCCAGAAGCATTTCTCTGTCACTCATATGCAGCAGATTTCACCCCGTCATTGATAATAAATTGTAGTCTAGTGAGTAAGTTTTTCAGAGCAGCTCTCTGTGCAGCTTTCTCAATTTGGCTTTTATTGTTGAAAAATAAGTGGTCTACCCATGATAATAGAACTATAAAATCAGATGCAGTTCTACACTTAATACATATCTAGTGACATACAATTACAATTTTATGTATATAAATAACTATATAGTGTGTGTATATACACTAACTGGCCACTTTATTAAATACTCCTGCTCGTTAATGCAAATATCTAATCAGCCAATCACTCAATGCATTTCGGCATGTAGACTTGACCATGTCTACACCAGATGCGAGCAGCACAAGACTACATGACAAGACAATAGAGCCCAATATAATTAGCGTTGCTGTCTACACAGGATGTGGCAGGGTGCAATATGACACGACACAACACGACAAACCCCCAACAGTAAACTGATGCCTTGTTTTATTAATTACATACGGACACAAAGTTCAGATGACACAAGTGACAATGGTCGCATCCAGTATAGACAATGTATTTGCTGAAGTTCAAACCGAGTGTTACGAATTTGGTCCATGAACTTCCGTTAACTCACCACCAGAGGTCACTCGCTCACCACATTGACTCTGGCACTACACAAACTGTTGCACGTCATCTCAAACTACAATTCCCATCATCCGTTGCACTGACGACACACACAGCTGATTGCATTGATCACACACAGCTGATTCCCATTTGCACGCCTTACTTAAGCCATGGACTTTCTCTCCCTCACTGCCGAGTATTGTATAGCGTTTATCACTCTCCTAGCGATAGCTACTCTACGGAGCCCACTTAGTAGTTTGTCATAGTCTTGCCTTGCCTTATTTCTCGTGTTTTTGATTCCTGCCCAGGTTTCCTGGATTTACCCTTTGCCTTGCCTTTCGGACTCTGTTTGCACCTCTCTT
>JAFVLL020019530.1:0-12463 GCA_021397915.2 Tor tambroides
ACAGAAATACAGAAATAAATAAATGTAGAAATGCATAAATAAATGTAAAAATAAATAAATGTAGAAATACATAAATAAATGCAGAAATAAATGTAATTTAACACAAATGGTACAAAAATAGTACAATTAAAAATTACACTTTTGACAAAATAATTTATGCATATCTGCATTTATTTACTACTCTTCTGTAGTTACATCGTGTACTAAGACCGACGGAAAATGAAAAGTTGTGATTTTCTAGGCCGATATGGCTAGGAACTATACTCTCATTCCGGCGTAATAATCAAGGAACGTTGCTGCCGTACTATGGGTGCAGCAGGAGCAATGATACTACGCAGCGCCTGAAAGTAGTCCCCAGCTAGGTAACTAGTTATGATATAGCCGGGGACTACTTTCAGCCATATCGGCCTAGAAAATCGCAGCTTTTCATTTTCCGTCGGTTTTAGTACACGATGTAACTACAGAAGAGTCGAGCTTTAAATAGGAAAATTATCGAAACTCTTTGGTCATTTTTGAGCGAGATGCTAATGGTCTAATACGATTCAATGATCTATGCTAAGCTAAAAGTGCTACCGCCAGACCCGGAGACCGGCTGAATGGATTCAAAAACGGTAAAACTCAACTGTTCAACTCTAGGGGAGTTGCAAAATGAGCCTATTTTCAAAAGAAGTGGAGTGTTCCTTTAATAAAAAAAAATTAAAATACATTACTTTTTAATAATATTCTGTATTGCATTGTATTTTGTAATTTCTTTTTAAAATAAAATTTCCTCTCATGCAGTAGGTGTTTATCAGCTTTCTAACAGCTTTTAATGAAAAATTAGAGTCAGAACTATTTTATGTATTTTGTACAGTGTGACAAAGGGGTTTTTGTCAATTTAAGACAATTTTCTGATTATTTTTCTTGCTACATTCTCAACCTGTGGAATACAATGTACTTTGGTGTGCAGTTGAAGTTTGTGAATTGGGATTCATCCTAGTAGCTGTTTTGTATTCTGTGCACTACCTGCACTTCCCGTTTGACTTACATGGACAAAACGAATTAAAGCAACACAATTTTCTCTTTTTAGGTCTTTCTAGGTCAAAACTCCTCCGTTTCCTTTCTATCCCACACATGGACCACAATGCATTTCGCTCGTTTGAAGTGTCGAAATATCCTCAGCGGGATTCAGATGCTGCTTTCTCACCAGAATAGTCGTCTTTTACCATGTGATATTGTCATTATTTAAAGTATCCAGCTGTGGTGGGTTGAAACGTGTCGTCTTTTGTCACTACGTGCTGTTGAAGTTTGCAAAAGCGAAAAAAATAAGTGTCAAACAAAAGAAAAAAGACACTTCAAGTAGAACTGTAAGCAGTGGAAGACACTGTGAAGAAATTACTTCAGTGGCCCTTTGTGTTTTCAAACACATACTTAAAGCTGAAGCAGACAAATATGCCTTTGTTTCTTCTGCTTTACTTTCACTTCTTTTTCCTAAAACTTTATAAAAACCGAAATATTAACTTTAGGGGTTTTGTGTTCATGCAGGAGTCGTGCGGATTTGTATCTGTTTTTTTGAGATGTAGCTCTGAAGTTCTTCCGTCTCCTGCGTGTCTCAGTTCAGGTCCCAGGTCCGGCTCCGAATCTGCAGGTGGTCTCTGTCAGCACTATCTCAGTCACGCTGAGCTGGGAGAGACCCATCACTGGAAACGGGGAGATCCAGACCTACAAACTCTTCTACAGCGAGAAGGGACAAGACTCGGAGCAGGTGAGGACGGATGAAAGCTGGAAATCAAGCTGTAGTTTAAAAACATTATTATATCACAGCCATAAGCTCCTTAACATATGATCACCCATATTTACATGTATGCATATTCAGTATACAGCGACTTGGCTTAACCTGATGAGTGGCAGACTAACACAGAAGTACCATTTGTTTTGTTTTGCACCATAATAATACCATGAAATTATTCAGACAGATATGATTATACCATGTTTCTAATACATTTTATACAATTATGCATTTAATTTTATACATTTTATATGTTATTTTTTGAACACTTACTATTATAATGATATTTACAAATGTTTTTACACATTTACTGTGGAATACTCAGTTTTTTACATTAGTTTTTTGTATGTTTACCATTATAATACTGTGTTTTTACATATATTTTTACACATTTGCTATGGTACCACCATGTTTTTTACATCTATTTTGTGCACATTTACTGTGATCATGCTTGTCATACCATGCATGTAATACAATGTTTTTATATATATTTAAAACATAGTATTAAAATAGTTTTTGGGAAATTTTCTATTATAATATTATACCTTTTTACATATTTTTAATTACTATTATACCATTTTTTTTTTTTTTTTTTTTTTTTACATATTTACATACATTTTTGTAGATATATATCTTTTTTGACATTTTTATTTTAACTATGGTAAAACCATTTTTTACATGTTTTGGGCATCAGCTTTTGCACATTTACTGTTGTAATACCATGTTTTTGTTTTTTTTCCCCCAATATAGTTTTACACATTTACTTTTGTAATACCATGGGTTTTGTAACATATTTCTTGCTATTTACTATGGTAAAACCTTTTTTTAAACAAATATTTTGTGCCCATTTACTATGACTTTATCCTGTTTTTTTTATGCAGTTTTTTGGACATTTACTATTATAATACAATGATTTACATAATATTTTGTGTGTATTTACTATAATATTACCCTGTTTATTGACATTCGTTTTTTGGACATTTACTCCAATGTACTTGTGTTTTGCCATTTAATTTTTACTGTGGTAATACCATGTTTTAGCACACTTGTTTGGACATGTATGTTTGTTTTTGTGCATCATATTATAGTAATACCACACTGGATTACCATTAATATGCTGTGATATATGAATATGGTATTCATTCAGTACCATAGTATATAACAAAGTACTCCTGGTATTACTTAGCATGATAGCACCACAGCATTTTTTATGTAAAGATGTTAGACAACCATATCAGGGGTCAGTTACAAAGAAGTCTTAAAGAGACAGTAGCAGAAACAGCCTGTTTTATTTTTGTCAGAGAGAGGGTGGAACATGGTCGTAAAAATTGTGCTTGTTTTTATGTTGACTTGAAATGCTACAGTAAAAGCAGTGCAGGTGATAACTGATGTTTGTGTTTTTTCTGCAGGACATGGACGTCACGGGTCTGTCCTACACCATGACGGGCCTTAAGAAGTTTACAGAGTACAGTTTCAGGGTTGTGGCGTACAACAAATACGGCCCCGGCGTCTCCACTGAGGATGTTTTGGTCCGCACGCTGTCTGACGGTGAGCTTCATAAAGTCTGACGCTTAGACACGTTACTTTGAACCTCCTGACTTAATTTTCCTTTGCTGCCGGTTTGATTTTCTCTCTCTGCCTTGACTTGGACTTGCATCTGTTTAGATTTGACATTCACACAGATTTGTCAGTGATTTGATCTTAGTATTCATGAGCATGTTTTTGTGTCAGTGTTGTCACAAGACTCATGTAAGTGACATGCTAACATGATCGCTTTAGTTCAGACTTAAAGTCAAATAATTAGCATACAGGAAGGCGAATGTTTTTCATTGGTTCAGTAAAGCGGTTGGGTTTTGTGGCTTTCTTGACTATGGAACGACAGAAAATAAGTGCGTCTGTGTTTTCTCAGCTATGTGAAGCCGGATATGGACAAAATATCAACTTTTTAGTTAATCTGATTCAGATTTATTTGATTGTTTATTCGATTATTATTGAGTCATTTGATTATTCGAGTACAGCACCTCTTTACACTCGTCCTCAGACCACTCATAGAAAAATTAATGTTAGAAATTACAATGCTAAATGTGGTGGCTGCATATAGTTCATACAAAACTTGAAAAGATCTTGAAAGTTATTTATTTATATTATTTATTTATGCATTTAATTATTTAACTAATATGTATTTAATATTTTATTGATAAATATATACTAATTATTATATTATAAATAATTATTATACAATTTATTTTTGTTGTTTTATTTATATTTTCATATGATTAAGATTTATTTGATTAATTATCCGAATACAGCTCCTCTCTACAGACCATTACTACAGAAGTGAGAATAAAATTTATCCAAAAAATGTATTTATTGAATTAATTTTAAATTAAATAAATGAACTAAAACGTAAATTAAAGTAAAATTTGTCTTTTATATAAAAAAAATATTTATTTAAAAATGTTTATTTATAGTATTTTATTTATTTAAATAAAATATTTGTATTCAAATAATTTCATTTAGCTATGTTATACTTTGATATGTATAAAACGTAAATAAAGGAAATATATATTTTTTAATGTTTTGAAATAGTATTTTTTAGAGACTTTTCAGCATTGGATTAATTATAAATATATGAACATGTTGATATATTCTCTCACCATTTTCTTTCCAATTAGTCGCTGTGTCAAAATATTATTTATGTGATACTCTAATATGCATAAAAAGAAATATTGCTTAAAATGGGCAGTTTTTTAGTTTAAATAATTTTTTTTAAATAGAGATTTTTGCAATTGGATGAATTATACATACATCAGAAATACAAAATATTTGCTCGCCATTTTTTTCCAATTTATCGCTGCGTTAAAAGTCACGTGAAATCAATTTGGTGAAGAACTAACTTCATGCTTCAGTAAGAAGCAATAAAGTTAATTTTAATGCAAAATGAGGGCAACATAATTACGCTTCCTGACTTTTGGATCAGCCTCAGGAGTGTAGCTATGATGCCTTAAAATGCTGTCTATGCAGGGAGCTGGCCAGGTTTTGACTCTCTCATCCTCTGGTCTCTGTGGGATGTGAGCGAGGCGTCCTGTCACAGAAAGACCTCCGGGAAGACGGCGAGCGCGTGACAGGTGGTGTTGTAATCGTACACGCTCACTCCGCGACGGAAAGCGCACAAGTGTAAATAATATAATGAAGTGTTTTATTAAAGCGAGCTGTTAACGCTGGCACGCGCACAAACACACAAACACACAAACAACGGCTGCTACTGTCTCCGCCGCGAGCGTAATCCTCCAGTGCTCGTTTGAAAGAACAAGAGACAGAAAAAAAAAGCAGAATGAAGGTGTAAAAAACGACACCCACGGCCGCATCCAAAAATAAACATCCGTCACCAGTCTGTGAATGTGGGTCTCGGTGGATAAAGCAATTATTTGAGTGGAGTTATCAGCGCGGGTCCTCAATAATAAATCTGTTGTGTGTTTCAGTGCCGAGCGCCCCACCGCAGAACCTCACTCTGGAGGTCCTGAACTCGACGGTAAGATCCTCTTTTTATTAGTCGAGTGCTCTGCTGATGAATGTTTCAGTGCTGTAGTGATTAAAGATCTGGGTACATCAGCCACTGTGAGCTTTGAAACGGTTTCACCAGTTTGCCCTTGATGAAGACACCTCAGGCCAGGAAAACAAACCCAACAGTAGCTTAAATACTAGAATTACTGAGCTTATTGATGTTACTGGAAAACAATAGAGAAAAAATATGGAAACAGTATAGGAAGCATTCAGAATTTTCTGTCATTTTTGACTTAAAGGGCTTGACTTTAAAGGGTTAGTTCACTCAAAAATGAAAATTAGCCTGTTATTTACTCACCCTCGAGGTATCCTAGGTGTATATGACTTTCTTCTTTCAGACGAATCCAATCGGAGTTACATTAAAAATTTTAAATTGTCCTGGCTATTCCAAGCGTTATCATTGCAGTCGGTGGGTGTTTCTGTTCAACAGTCCAGAAGACGTCAAATAAAGCGCCCATCCTTAATAAAACATGCCTCACACAGCTCCGGGTGGTGAATAAAGGCCTCCTGTAGTGAATCCATGCGTTTTTGTAAGAAAAATATCCATATTTCAAATGCAATAAACACTTCTCTCTCACTTCATGTAACGGTGGTACGCAGAAGCCGTTCTGGCAGATGACGTATATAACAATATAAAAATATAAGAATTTGATGTGAAAGATGTCGCATGCATTTAATACGGTTAGGGAAAAATACCCTTTAAATAGGCAAAAAATGACCTGGAAATCAATTTAAATAAATTTTAGTATGCAATAACTTTAGTCATATAAAATATTACAACAAAAATTGTGAAATTTTGGAAAAGCACTAGCCACAGTGCCTTTGAGCAAAAAAGTTCATGTCAAGCCCTGCTGACTAATACTAGTTACAGTCATAATGCAAGTTAATGCATGTTGTCACAGTTTTTTTGTTTTTGTTTTGCAGTTTTGTGGCTAAGGATAGATCAGTATATTGGCCAGTATTCTGCCATGTTGAGATAACTGAGAATAATTAAGTGAAGTAAAGAAGTGATTAAGTATTTGCCCTGAAAATTCTCATTCTCATTATTCCCCCAATCTTCTGTTTCTCTAGGGTTATTGTCATTATATTCTCATTACTGTACCAGTCTTTTTTTTTGTTTATTTAAATCTTGTTCATTTATTTTATTTTATTTTATTTTGCACAAATAAAGACAGCATAAAATAGTTAAATGCTAAAATAGTTTATAAATACTGTATACTTTTTATTTTTATTTTTACAGTAATTAAAATTTGGGTGAAAATATGCTTGAACTTGAACTGTCATGAAAATAATGTCACAATGCAAAAAAAAATATATATATTTTTATTATTTAGTTTTTTTATTTCTTTTTTGTTTTAAAGTGATTAAAATATAGGTGAAATGTGCTGAATTATCATGAAAATAATGTCACAATGCAAAAAAAACTAAACTAAAAGAACAAAATAAATAAAAATTAGACTCAATTTAAAAAAAAATAAACAATTTGTTTTTCTTTTTTTATACCAAGTTATTAGAGTTTTTGGTGCAGTATTGTAACAGTAATTGATATATTAACTGATTCCTCAGCCATTATTTGGCTCTTTTGAGATTATTCACACACACACACATATATATATATATATATGTATATGTGTGTGTGTGTGTGTGTGTAATTACTTTGCAGTAATTAGAATATGGGAGAAATTGTGCTTTATAGGCATAAAAAATGACAACACACTGCAAACCAAAAATATTAATTGTACCAAAAGTAGCTAGTAGACCAATTTTTCTGACCAATCTTAATTCTTCTAATTTTGGGGTGAAATATGACTCTTATATTTTTTATCTTATATTTCTTGACAGTTCTTGCGAGGTTCATCCAATCAATGAGATTTTGGCTGAAACTAATTACCACGATATGTTTCTGTAAGAGCCTGTAATAAGTTATTTTATGTCTGTTAAGATTAATAATTACTCATTAGTTACTTCCCAAAAGAGAAGTTAATGATTAATTATCAGAAGCGGCCAAATGCAGAGAGAGAATGTTTTTTTATGCTGTTATGTGCATGTTTCCCACCGTCAGGCATCTGGCAGTCAGAACTGATCCTGGATCATCTCCTGTTTCATTAAGCATACTTGGGTTTTTTTCTTCATTCATTATTGCGTAGCCTGAAGGCTTTGCTTCTCTCAGCTGTCTTTCTGAAATTAACTCATGACACATGACAGCATTGGCTCTGACAGCTTTCTGGCTGACACACTCTTTTCAGGCGCACCTGAAGAACTGCAGACCTCTAGACGTTTATATAATGCGCTTCGCTGCTCAATTAAAATCACTAACTTTTGAGACTCGACTCTTGCTGAAATGGCTTTGCTCCGTCTCTAAGCTCACCGTGTGTCCTGTTTTACGCCCCAGAGCATCATGGTCCGATGGCAGCCGCCTCCCCCTGGTACCCTGAACGGAGAGCTGACGGGGTATAAATTACGCTACCGGAAAGGACTCAGGAGGGCAGACACAATAGAGATCTCAACCACACAGCTCTTTCAGCTCATTGACGGTACGACAAACCCCCATCCCTACAGAACACTGTTTTAGTTTCATTTTTGTACTAGTGTAGTTTTTATTCATAGTTGAATTAGTTCATTTTCATTATTTTAATTTTAGTAATGTTATGTGCTATTGCATATTTATTAGTTTTTTTTTTTTTAATTCTATATGACTTATTTTTGTTTTTTTGTTGTTGTTGTTGTTTTGTTTTAGCAGTACTTAGACTTATTTTTTGCTTGTTTACATTTAGATATTTATATTTTATTTCAGCTTTTAGTATTTTTATGTGCTTTTGTCATTTTTATTAGTTTTTTTTTTATTTCTATATAGCTTTAATATTTTTTATTAATGTTAGAACTGCAGCTTATTTTTATTTCTGTTAACATTTCTAATTTTCATTTTCTGACATTTCTAAATTTAGATTTTTCATCTGATACTCATATTTTATTTCATTTCAGCATTTAGTTTATTTTGTTGTTTTTGTTTTATACATTATTATTACTATTTTTGTTTTTTTATTATTTCTAAATAGCTTTTTTTATTTTTAGCTAATAACTGATTTTATTTCATTTTTAAAAACTTAGAACTGCATCTTAAACTTATTTTTATTTCAGTTAGTTGCCAAGACACTATTTCTAATTTTCATTTGTTTTTAAACTTAGATTTTCATCTAATATTTTATTTCAGCTTTATTTAGTCATTTGTATTTGCTTTAGTCATTTTTATTGTTATTTTTATATATATATATATATATATATATATATATATAGCTTCAATACATTTATTTTTCAGTATAAGTAATCTTAGAACTGCAAATTAAACTTATTTTAATTTTAGTTAGTTGCAAAGGCAAAATTTATTTTCTTTTTAAAACATTTATTTTTCCCATGTAATATTTATATTTTATTTAATTTCAGATTTATTTAGTAATTCGTTTGTGCTTTTGTAATTGTTATCATTTTTATTATATTTCTAGGTATATTTTAATGACGATTTTGGTTTTAAAAACATTTTTAAAAAACTTAACTTATTTCAAAAAAAGAAATGTCATCTAATATTTGATTTTATTTCAATAATTAAAAAACACTATTTTTAATTGTTTTAGTTTATGTTAACAACACTTCTACAGAATAAAATAATTAATTAATGGTGACAAAAATCCCTCAGACTTACTGGAAGGGACTCAAGTCATATCTAGCATATCTTTTGACTTGAACCAGTGAGAGACCACTTAAAAATGGGCAAAAACCCATTTTTTTCTCAGGAAATGTTAAAAAAAAATTCAGTATTCATAAATCTTAAGAATAGTGTTTAGGTTGCTGAGTCAAGAGAACTGCCACTTATGTAACGCATAGTTTGCGTATTTAATTCAGCGAATCATGGATGCTGGTTTTGTTGTCTTTAAGGTCTGGAGAAGGGAAAGGTTTACACTGTGAGAGTGTCGGCCACCACCGTGAACGGAACCGGACCGACAACCGAGTGGATCGCAGCCGAAACCTTCGAGAGCGACCTGGACGGTAAACAAACACTTCGACTTTCTTCCCTGCAGCGTCCTGCTGGTGTGATTCTCTGGGTGTCAGATGTGTTTGTTCGGGATGTGAAGAACTTGAAGGAATGGCGTTATTTCTCACGGATCAAACGGCAGACTTCATCAATACTGAAAGAGCCGCTGCATAATTCACTCGTCCCTCCACTGGAGGAGGCTGTTAAACGCTCTTCTGGTGTGAGGCGGAGAGGGAAATCCTGGGAAAATGGCATTTGTTTAATGCACTTCTATCGTTAAATGAAAAGCCTTTGAATTATTTGGATTAATGTGTCCGTTTAAAGACTCAGAATGCCATAAGAAGAGCAGCACAAAAGGAAACTTTACACCGGCGCATGGCTGCTGAGTCGGTTACAGTAAACTCAGTTGATTTCAGGCTTGAGAAAACGCTGATGTGATTACTCGTGACACCGGGCTCAGATAATCGTGTCTGAGCTGTTAGGTTACTGCCATAGCTGTTGTGTTAGATCTGTGTGGAAGAAGTCAAAAGAACAACTAGCGCTGGAGATCCACCGCTTTCATTTACTGCCCGTTTCCACTGCTTGCGTAAAAGGATGGATATAAAGAACATTTTGGGTCATTCACTTAACCCCAAAATCAAAGAGAAAAAATATCACATTAAATAGTTTTAAAATATGTTGCATAGTAAAATATTATATTAGTAAAATGAATATTTTCAGGCAGCTATGGCCATTTTTGGGCCATTCATTCATTCATTTATTTATTTATTTATTTATGTAGTCAAGAACATTCTGAGAACATTAATTTCACCACAAAATAAACAGAAAAATTAGAGTAAATTATAATTTGTATGAAAATATTAAGTCCATTTTGAGGACCATTACAGCCTTTTCTGGGCCATTATTTTTACAACCATTTTTTGCTTTTTGTCAAGAACATTCTGAGAACATTAATTTCAACCCAAAATGAAGAGGAAAATAATAATAAATTGTATTTTTCCTTTAAAAAATGTCTATTTTAATGCCATGTTTGGGCTATTATTTTTAGGGCCATTTTTTGTATTTTGTCAAGAACATTCTGGGTCATTCATTTCACCCAAAATGATGAGGAAACTAATTATATTTATATTTATATATATATATATATTATAAATAAATTAAGTCAATTTGAGAACCATGATGCCAATTTATGGGCAATTTTTGCATGTAGACCTTTATTTTCATGACAATTAAGCATATATTGCCCCTAATTTTGTTACTGTAATAGGAAAAAATGTCGATTCATCATTTATTGCAGTTGTTTTTATTATACGTCATGGTATTATTTATTGCATTCATTATATTTATCGATTATTTAAATAAATAGTGTGAGTTACATGTGATCATCAGACTTTAAGGGGGAAAATATGTTCAATTATCATTAAAATACTATCACAATAAAAATAATCACAATGGTCTTAAAAAATAGATTTTGTTTTTGTTATATAAATTAGAATTTATTATTACTATTATGAGGACCCAGACATTTCCTTTTGAATTTCAGCCAGTAATTGAAAGTCATATTTCTGTGTTGAAGGAAGCTGCTGGTTTGTTGCGAGAGGAATGTTTATAGCTTCCGTCCTCATCAGAGAGCAGCAGGAACTCTGAAATTAAGGGAACAAACAGACACGGAGGCATTTCAGCCGATTTAAACCACTAAGTTGGATTAATAGCTCATATTTTCAGTGGCAATTGGACGTATGGAAGGACCCCGGCTGTGTGTGTGTGTGTGTGTGTGTGTGTGTGTGTGTGTGTTCAAACCCTCTTTGGGCTCATTTCCATCTGCTAAAATGGGAAAGGCTCTGTGACAGCCAGACCAAAGCATCTCTCTCAAGCACTAATGCCTCCGCTTCATCCGCTCCTACTTGAATTAGCCCCACAAATAGGCCAGTGTTTGAAATAATGAGTCAATTTAATGACTCTAAATCCAAAAGGTTTTGTCGGAAATTAGCAGCGTTGCCTTATAAATCAGAGAAGGCATTAGCACTGGCCCCTAAGATAAATTCAAATTGCGTTTCGCTAATAAAACGATGCTGTCCGTGGATCCGTTTACACAAGTATTGCTTTTAAGCTCGGCCAAAACAAATACGAATGGATTTCTGTGCTCTTACAGCAGTTAGCTCACTAAACGCTAATGAATTTGTGCTTAAAAGCTGCTATTTAGCTCAGCGCTGCACTCGACCTGAGCGCCAATGCTGTAAATATTCATTTTATGCTTTATTTTTAAATTGTTTTCTGACAGTCCTCTCAGGGTGTATTCACACCGGTCTTGTTTGGTTCGACTGAATCAGACTCAAGTTCGTTTCCCCTCTTGGTGCGGATCTTTTGGGTAGGTGTGAATACAGCAATCAAACGAACTCTGGAGCAGTCGAACTCTGGTACGGTTGAGTGGATGAACCAATGAATGGATGACCTTAAGCACACCTATGGTTTTGTTTACAGTTTCTGGTTCACTTGCAAAAAGGGCAGTGTGAAAGCAAACCGCACCAAACCAAAAAAATCAACATTGTATTTGGTCCGGACCAAAGCAAGTGAACTAGCGGACTTTCCTGGTGTGAATACACCCTCAGTGTGTTTGTGCTTGAAAGAGAACATTGATGTGTCATTTCAGCAGTAATAATCTGTATTGGAGGTTTGTCTGGTACACTATCAAGACACAATTTGGTCTGCATACTTTAAATTTCATTCTGAAATGTTATTTGTGGTTTTAAATATATTAAAATAAAAATATCTGAATACATATGAAAGTTAAATTATATATATATATATATATATTTATTTATTTTAATTTTATTTTTTTATTAATAAAAAAAACAACTAGTACTTGAGATATTTATATTTATTTATTTATTATAATATGTATGTATTTATATGTGTGTGTGTGTGTGTGTGTGTGTATATGGATAAGAATAAAGTTAATAAGTTAAAAATCAAAATAAATTAAAAATTGGTTTATATGCTCACATTCCCACTCATACGTTTTTTGAGGTTTAAAATAAATTAAAATTAAAATACTTGGATGGATAGATAGATAGATAGATAGATAGATAGATAGATAGATAGAT
>JAFVLL020019532.1:0-15653 GCA_021397915.2 Tor tambroides
AAAAAAAAAAAAAAAAAAAAAAAAAAAACTTGAACGTGAATATATAATAGTGCAGTATAACATGATGAGCAGAAAATTTGATGTCCCTGTAGAGAAACAAAGCATATAGGGGATATTAGAAGCTATTTCAACATCATCTTACCCTTAAATGTAGCTTTGCTGATGTAACTATAAATATGTCTATTTAGGTTCAGTGTGGTTAAATATCAATTAATTAAAATTTTAACACATAAGGCACATTTTTAGGTTAACTTTTTTTTCAGTGATGTTAAATAATTTTATTAACTTCAAATGAATGAAGCACATTTTAGGTTTTTATTTTTGTCAGCTGCTCAGAGCTGACAAAAACAGAAACAGAAACAGAAAACAGGAATGTATGTTTTGCCATGATTATAGAGGGTTAGAATGTGCATAACTTTATCATTGAGTAATAATACTATTACAGGATTATTGGTTAATCCAATTAATTTTGTTTTGTGATGTTTAAGTAATTATATATATAAGATTATTTGTCAGTATTATTTGTCACTTTTGTCATGGTCTCATTGATTTAGTCATTTTTACAATATCCCAGTATTTGTAATTAATTTGGATAAACAAATGTCTTAAATTGAACTGGCAGGGAATATCACAAAAGCTATACTTTTCCCATTAAGCACTTTGCAAAGTACTGATCTGAAATTTTATTTTAAAATAAAAAGGTAGATATTAGCGTTGGTTGAATATTATATTGCTATGGGACTAAGACTTCATGTTAAAAAGCACAGCAAATATTTTGTAAGAAAACTGCCAGTGTTTCTGATGGTTGGTGCTCTTTCTTTGAAATCTGAAAACTCTGAAATGGAGAGAAGATGGGGCATTCACCATGAAATCTAGATTTAGCATGAGTGCTAGAACGACCATACTGCCTCAGCTGGAATAGTGAAGATCAGCACCATGGACAGCAACTGTACTTATAAATGTATAACTTTCACAACACAGTGTGAGTAGATTAAATACAGTGCACAGTGTACTTCATCACAATGTAACAATTTTAGCTTGTATATGGCCATAAAGTAATAATGCATCTTCCATAAGTTACTGGAACCAGTTGTACAGTATGTCACTAGAAGTAAACTGGTGACCACACTGGACTAAGATCTAAAAACAAGACCTTGATTTATTGTGCCATAGAGCAGATATTTATTTATTTATTTATTTGGCCAGACAAAAGAAGTGAATTGTAACCAAAAATGATTGGTTGCCAAAATTCTTCAAAATATCTTCTTTTGAGGTTGAAGGTAAGTAAATGAAATAATTTTTATTTCTGGGCGAACTATTCCCATAAGAGAAACTGCAATTGTGGAGCCAAAAATGATATTTTATTGGTATTTGTAAGTATTTGTACAAGCTTAGGTTATTATCCTCTGGCACTGGGGTTGCTGTGTTGCCCACCACTTGCCCCCACATTGCATACAATCTATAAAAGATACATTAAAGGCAGAATGAGCGCATGCATCTTTTTATTGTGACACTTTTCTTATGTCCATTTGTTTCTAAAATCATCACTAAGTAGTGTTTAATACTAAATAATGTAACTGTAAATTTGCTGCAGCATCTTCATTAAGAGATTCTCTTCATTCAATATCATTCAATATTTTAGCAAATTAAACACACTGATAGCAGATTAAACACACACACATACAGTTTGTCCTTCTTTGAAAGATGCACACTGCCTGCATTCAGAAGTATGTTGTAATGTATAGGAAATGGGATTCTGTTTTCTATTGCTTATTACTGAGTTCAAATATACAGTTTGCTTTGTAGTTTAACTCAACCCAATACACTTTGTAATGCCTTCAAAAAAGTTATTTATTTGCTGTGACTATAGAGCTGATTTAGACATCTCAGATTCAGTATCAATAGTTTCTCTAATGGGGGTCTGTTTGTTTTCAGTATGAACATTGATTAAAATTGTGTTATATAAAGCATTTGGTCATTTCACTTTGAAGCAAAACTACATCCCCTGGAAATCTGCAAAATGATCATGTATTGTAAATATTTGTGAGCTATGTGGGTATTTACATACATATCATTGACCACTGTCAATGAGACTCGTTTAAAGCAAGAGAATACACTCTCTGTTTCAGTAAGATGGAAACTAACAGCGAGACTGACAGACTGCTCATGAATTAGCGCGCAAAGCTGCTCCACTTCTTGTAAAGTAACAGCTGTCAAGAACATTACACTGCAACAATATCTCTACGTGTTTAATATAATGAGGTGCCAGTATAGGGTACAATAATTATATTATTTCTTAGAAATCCGATAAATCCGCTAAAGTGTGAAGTCATTTCAGGCAGGCTAAATGATTCGCAAATAACCATTATCGTGGCGCTCTACCGTTTTGCCTGACCCCGACTGTCGCTCGCACGAACTTTCCACAATTCGCAGTTCATTTCATCCAATCTAATTCAAAACAATCCTTCGTTGCTATTGCGACAAAATTTTTGTTAGGCTATGTTCATGGCGCCCTGCACGTTGAACTCAACGCTGAACTCAACTCATGACGGTCGTAGGTCTGTTTGGCCATGAAATGACGCGTACTGCTAAAATGAAACTCATTCACTACCTTATTTGAAATTGTCGTCAGTCAGACAAAGGGTTAACTTTATGGTTAATTAATTCAAGTAAGACGGAATGAATGGCGTCCCACTATACTATGCGTTGACGGTAAACTACATGTGTCAGGTTTAACTGGAAAGGAAAGCAATAGGCGTCAGCGTTTGCTGCACATCAGATGCATTCAAATACGTTCCAGAATGTGGCAGGTGACATTAACGTTATGATGTATAGGTGTATTTGCCATAAATGCGCGTTGTATTGGTAAATGCCCTCTGTTCGTGTTCGACAGAGCTGTTGAGGTGAGTACTGGTGTTGACATGTTTCACACTGCAACGCTGAAAATATAGTTTGGCAAAATGTGATATAATTAACGTGTTATTTCAGTAAACTATTATGTTTTGACCCCCATTTTCTCCTGCAAACCAGACCTTCTCATTGGCAGCTTATAGCAAACAGACAGCTCAGCCGTTAAAGCAAGTGAAGGCAATTTTCAAGGATAATTGCGAACATGTTTTAATACATATGCATGAAAAACATTTTCCTTTTTGAGGGAGAGGGAGCGACTTAACGTGCTTATGCAATTGATTGAGGGGATGACCTGCTATTCAAAATGTTATTTGAGAACTATCAAAATGTGCAGACTTGCAAATTACCCAGCTTGAATCTGAATTACTACCCCATTCATCATCATTATGGGTTGATAAGTTAATTTAACCATTTCATTCTGTCTTAATGAGCTATAGTTAAATTAATGTCACATAATATATGAAAGCAACATTTGAACAGAAGCGTTCATTTGAGACAAACAAGGGTGGCCATGGTTTCATTTGATGCATAAATCTCCTCATCACAGCCGGTGCTTCTGTTGCCACGAACCTTTTCCCTTCTGTTCCCTGGGTTTTCTGTAATGGTGTCAACAAAAACAAAGCGATCAAAGCTTTGTTTAAGACTAGCCGTTGAATCAATGTAACGAACTCAATATCCGCGCCATTGTTTGGTGTCTATTTTCCTGTTTAAATCACGTTCGGTTTCTTCTAATTTCCCACCATTTTTTACGCAGTCCATTCACTGAAAACAAAATTATGACAGCATATGGTGATCTAGTATCATCTAGATCTAATTTACAGGGCGATGTATTCGTCGAATTGTATCGTGAAGGTTTTAGTTTCATCGCAACAACTGGATGGGACTGGGATCACCCTCGCCCTGCCTAGACTTCCCCGAGAATAAACAAATCTGGCAGCTTTGGGTAGGCATTTACCAAAGACTTCTGCTTATCCGATTAAAAACTACGACCTGCCTTTATGGCACCATTCTTGCGTGGACCTAATAATAGCTATGGTCTCATTTCATTGAAATTTTAGCGCAGATGTCCAGTTGAGCGTACCGTTTTCCGCTCGCCAGACGCATTTGAGAAGTTCCACCTTAAAACAACGGTCTTTTGGCCCCGCGTGCTCCCTGTAGTTCGGATTTTGTCCTCCCCGCAGCAGCTGTCACCTCGCATTACTCGCAGTCAGCTAAATGAAACATTATTCTAAACATATGCATCGTAATCAGTTCGGTCACACTTACAAGAACACGCGTTAATAAGGCAATCAATCACGGTGGAACAAGCGAGTTGTTCTGCAACAGCTCATAAACAGTGTGTAATGAAGAATTGGAGGTTAGCATGACACGCGCTGATCAGATAATCAATGTCAAAGATGCGATGAATGTCAGTAAATGTAGTTTTTATGTCGTTTCTATAAAATCTTCAATTTACAACAAGCAGTTCAATTACCCAGAAAATACAGTCAATTAAATGGGCGTGATTGGACAGTAGCGGGAGGATCATCGATCTTTGCATTTCTATCTTGGTGGTGGACATTTAATTTGGGTTTTCTATTAGCACCGAAATAAAGAAAAAATAAAATATATTAAACAACCCGCAGATTTATTTTCTTGTCAAAAGCAATTCGGCTTAGGCGACAGACAGTTTGCTGCATTTTATGATGAATTCTTTTTTCAGTCTTTGCACATTGGATACAAAACTGATGGCGTTATTGTGGCCAGTGTTTTTCTGCCCTCTGTCTTCTCCAGTTTGCCTCTCCATCTATCTCAATGCCTTTGTTGTATGGGTTGTAACCCTCGCCTTGGTAAAGAGCATAACGAAACATGGCGATACATCACACTCGTGCTGCGCCTCTAATCCCATTTCTTTAATGGGGACGTTCAAAAAGAAAGCAACTTATCTCAAAGTCCCCCGGGAATATGCCGGTATATATTTAACCAGGCTGCAATTAACGACAGTATCAGCTTGTATCATTTAGAGGTAATGTAAAAATAATGGTAAATTATAGGGCCGGAATGACCCGTGATCGCAGACTCCATATTCCCTATAGTTTTAGTGTCGTTTTAATTAATGCCAGACTCACTTTCTCACCAAGGAGAAAAAAATGTGTTAACAGAGCAGGAAAGCTTCACACTACTGGATTTCCCCCCCATTGAAATATTGATTTTAAAAGGAAGATGAAAAGACCTCCGTGGATTTAAAATCACATTTTAAAAATTTACTTACAATAAATTGAATTTACATGTATTGTTTAGAATTAGACGGAACAAAAAACTAAATTAGAATTTTAAGTAATAAAATTGTGGGTGAAGAGTGGACATTTGTGAATGAAACGTTATAGGCCACATCCGTTACATTTGATTTTGAATTTGCGCGACTTTGATGTTTTCAGTTAATAGCCACGGCAATTAGCTATTTGCAACGTGCACAATGATAACGATTTTAAAAATTGCGTTTTAAATATTTATTTTCCAAGAACAACACCATCAATAAATAACATAATATACATTTTTATATTGCACATTTTTCTCAAGTGAAAATATGAAAATTCATACAGTCGGCAATATGTAAAATACAGAGACGTAATGTACAGAGTCGTGTATCACGGCAACCCTTGGGAGAGGAGCAAAACACTGGGATTTTAGTATTGTCATTTATTGAACAAACGGCAGCCAGCCCAGCGCAACAACTCAGTAACATTTTTTTTTTATCTGTTTTTTCATTTGAAATGGAAACAGCAATGTAATATGCTTTATATACAATGAGTGATCATTTTGGCTTGCAACATGATTTCAGGCCTAATATTTATTCGCTTTTAAATCGTTCTGTAGTCTGGTGAATTAATGTCAGATTGTTTAAGTAGCTACCTAAAAAAATTGTGTAATCCTAACATTAAATAAACATCAAGCCAGTCACATAAATAAAAAAATTAAAAAAAATGTAAAAAGGGTAAAATCTTTGTCGTTAATAATTTCGAATGAAAGTCAAAATTTTTCTTTTAATACAATTTAAACGTGACTATGCGTGTTATGACAAAATATCTCACCATTTGATCTGTACAAGTGCTATTTTGCTATTTTTAAAATGTGGTTTTATGTAAGGCAGAATTCCGCCCAGTGACACACACAAAAAATATGTATGCAGACAGAAATGCATGAGCAATTTGTCTGAAGTTTGGGGTTGTGTGGATAATCCCATTATATTGTGAGTGAAGAGTCTCTACTGGGAGTATTATGGAAATATCGGTTTGGATTTAATGAGACTGCTCGCATCAGCGGAACATCTCTGAGAAAAAAAGTCTACCCAGGCCGACCAACGTTCCAATAAGAAGATTGGAAATAGGACTCGGTGGAAAGGGGATTTTTTTTTTTTTTAATAATAAAAAAGAATTCTCAGGTAACGAATACCACGTTTAATACTGTACAATCTACACACCAAGAACAATGCGAAATGCTCAAGGTCTTTTATCTATCTTGTCTAATGACTTCCCACAGCGGGTTGTTATGCTTTGACAGCGAGTCTCAGAACGGGAACTTTCTTACATTTCCACATTCAAAGGAGGTCCATCAAGGTACATGATTGGCAATTTTCGTCATAATCTTCACATTATTAACAGCAGAATTGACATTTAGCAGTAGTGCAGGTTTTATACGCCACATTCCTAGATCAGGGAGAGTCCCTCGAGCAGCAGTACTTTCAGAATAGCATCATTATCTAACGCCTGGTCCCTTAACCGATGCTAAAGTGGCACAACCAGTGTATATTCTCTTTACTGTGGTCCAATCTAATCGAAAATAATATTTGCATACAGTTGTAATAAATAATAAGAATAAATAAGAATAAATAAAATAATTACTATAATAATAATAATAATAATAAACCTACTCATATCTAAAACTCAAATAAAAAAATACCGTTTTGCTCATTCTATAACGCACTGTTTTAATAATGTGTGTTGTAACATGTTTAAAAGGCCTTAGATTTCCATAACAGTGTATTTAAAAAATAATAATAATATCATTCTGGGCGTTACAGGCCTTACTGGAATGGAAATGCTGTCCCTCAATTTAAAAATAATAATAATAATTGCATGTGCTTCAAATGAAAGAGTGTATGCCGGTACTAAGCTATCTATTGAGCGCGCTTTCTTCTCTCTGGTCCGGTGAGGGCACAGCAGTTTTGCTGAGAACTGCTGCCGAGTATGGCAAAAATCCGCTCTCGGACCTCTGCCCTGTCGCTGTGCAGGTGAAATCAGAGCTGGTGCTCCTGGAGCCCAGTGCGCTGGCGGCCTGACTGCTGTGGCAGCTGAGACATGAGCATGGCCCCGCAGCTGAAGGCGCACTGACTGCTGCAGCGGCCGCCGCCGCCGCCGCTGCCGCTGCGGAGCTGTTCAAACCTGCAGGTGACTGGTATAGTCCTGGATGCCGGAAACTACACAACAGCTCTGGGCGCGAGTATGGATGAGAAAGCGCACGGAAAGTATCAAGGGGACGTATAGAGGTAGCAAAAGGTGAAGACGCGGCTCCTGAGGCGGCTGCCGCAGCAGCTGCTGCCGTGACACCGACATGGGGGTAATAGTGTAGTGGCATGTGGGAATGAAAAGGGTAAGGCAGACTTCCGGTGGCGGCCGCGTGCGTCATCATATAGGTGTAGAAGCTGGGATCGGCGGGATGTGGCCAGGACATGGCAAGCCGCTGCCGCTTGTCCTTCATTCGTCGATTCTGAAACCACACCTACACGCATCCACAGAAATACACAGGTAACAATTAGGGATCAGGTGAACAGTGGCGAGAAGCGAGAACAAAACAATTAAACACTACAGTTTAACATGGCCAAACAACCTCAGGACCGATGCGTTGAAAAAAAAAAAAAAATTCAGAGCTTTTAGATAAAGTTTTAGGATCAGAGGAGAATTTGCGTCCAATAATTTTGTAAATGGACCCCCTTTGGACGGTTTTTGTGGTTAATGGGTTACGTGAGCACAGCCAGGTTTTTGCGTCAGACCAAATAAAATAATTGATTTTCTTTTTTACACATTATGTAGGCCTATGTTTAATAAAACCCACATTCATGTGTACAGACTACGTGTTCTCTGTCAACGGAATGGATTCAGTTTTTGGAATGATAATAGGCATGTAAAATTGCGTTTTTTGTGTGTGTGTGTGTGTAATCTTGTACTGGTGACTGTGTAAAAGGTAAATATTAGCTAAATATTTTATGAATATTACAATTTAGCAGGAACATTTGTAAAAAAAAAAAAAAAAAAAAAAAAAAAAAAGTAAACAAAATCAGACCAATACCTTTATTGTTGTTTCGGGTAAGTTTAATGCTGCGGCCAGTTCACATCTCCTAGGTCTTGAGACGTAGTTTTCCCTGTAAAACTCTTTCTCCAATCTCCCAATTTGTTCTCGGGTAAACGCAGTCCGGTACCTCCTCACCTGGTCCGAGCTCGAACTGCTGGAGTTACTGATGGAACCGTTAATATTCGATAGAGACGACGAACTTGTATTGGAGGTTCCTGAATTACTGTCGGAAAAACCTAAATCGGATAATGAAAGAAATAAAAGACAAATATGTAAATATTTTGAACGTGTATATTTGTCTTGTATCACGTTGATTTGTACATTAAAATAAAATATACAAGCACGTAACGTACATGTGTTTATTTATCATGTACGTATTTATAAATGCAGAAATGCAATTCAGCTGAAACATGTTGGGATTACATTTAACTTATTTTTCAAAAAAATCTAGATGCAGTGCGAAATGATTTTAAAACAAAAAAGAAAGCCACAGAGTATCAGCAATAAAACACCGATTCAAATCCATAATTTTAACACTGCAAAATTCATGCAGCACACATAATACAATCACAGATCATTTAATTCGTTTAAGGCAACGGTAAAAGACGTGCAAGCTCACAAAAAGACTTGGGGAAAATGCTACCATAAAATATGAAAGCCTGCATTCGAAAAACTAATAAAACATCAAATTCCAATGAGGGCTATATCTGAAACATTTTGATGCCCACTGAAATTGGCATTCGAACAAATTTATAGATGACTCGTTCAAAGTTTCCATGTAAATTGTTTACCTTTGCTATTGTTTTCCTTCTGTTGGCTGATACTGCCCGGTGAGCGATGAGACGGGCAACCCACTTCCACATCGCTGTTCATATCGGAGTCAGGAGAAACTTCAGGGTACAGGTTTATTTTCTTCCTGCTTTCGGAGGACGACACTTCTGTGGAGGATGTATTGTCGCTGTGGTGGTTTCCGAATAAGCTGTCGATTTCGAATTTGCCTTTGGTGGGAATATCCCCGAGACTGCCATGCAGCGAGGCAGAAGTTATTCTCGGGCTGAGGCGACCTGCGTGCTGAGAATTTTCCAGGGCCTCAAGCACCGCGTTCCCGGCCGAGTCAGAGAGGTTGGAGAGCCTCTTTCCTGCCACTGGACTGTGTAGTCCCCTTTCCATCAGAATCATTTCTTTTCTTATCCTCTCCATCATGAAGTCGTGCAGAAAAAATCCAAAATCCTAGGGCTGGTGCTCCGATGACGGGTGGCGGATCTAATCCGCATGCAGCTCAGCTGCCGCCTCTAAATAATATAACACCTTTATGAGCTGGAAGCAAAAAACAGAGGAATGCCAGTGCGGGCAACGAATGACTGCTCAAAATGACCCGCGCATCTTCTCTGGTCCAGAAAGTCATTCATCAAAAAGTGGTTTGCGCCTTCGTCGTTAAAGGTGCGCGTGACGCGGTTCGAATGATCATTTATTGTAACAGGTTTATAAGCAAATAAATAGGAGAGAGACTGTCATCGGTTGATAGAGTCGGCCCTTGATCGGCCAGACGCGTATATCCAGGTGGAGAGAGAGAGGAGAAGTGAGGAGAGCAGCTTCTGAGCTGAGTCTGTTTTAGATGGCTCCTGGGGTTGGCCTCTGGGGTGAAATTGACAGTCTGATTAATAAAATGAGCGCGGCAACATTTCCCTCTTCATTTAGGAATATCATTATGCTTTGATTCTCTATTGTTCCTTCCTTCTGTTCTGGCTCTCCCACTCCCTCTCTCTGAGCTGTTTCTTTTTTCTTTCTCTGTCGATTATTTCACACAGACGTTTTCGAATGAGAGGCATTAGTTAAAGATTTTTGCATCCAATTAGAAGATCCCGTTGCGAATATGGTTGTTCGTTACAAAATAACGATATGGGCGCATTGCATTTAGTGACATTTTTTAAACGCTGCGGTTTTCTTACATTTGTTGGAGATATAGCCTATGACTCAAGCGTTTGCAAAAGCTCATCTATATAGATATTTTTGAATTTTTTGTTATTAGAATTATTTATTAATTTCTTATTGGTAGTCGTCTTCTAACACATTTCTTGTTTTATCGTAGCCTACTGCTGAAATCACGAGATGCATTATTTTCGTCAATTGATGGCATCCTCATTTCACCACATAGATAGTTAAAACTGACTAATGACGCTCAATGACAAATTTCGTTTATTAAATTCATGTTTAAAATTCATGGTAAAAAAGACTGAACCAAAATTATGTGAAAACACAGGAAAAGCCTTTTAATTCGTTCTACATATATTCATATGGATATGGACTGATGTCGTCTTTACGTTTTATTGCTACATAATTATAGTCTATGCCGATCTGAATACTGTATAGGGATTACAATTATGATCAGTGCCAATCTAGATCGCTGATCACACTTAAACACGTAAGAAATCTAACATGCAAAAGGGCAAGACTTTTTACTCAATACTGTTTCTCACAATATGTCGACTACATTTAGCGCATGTGTCAAACGCTGTAAAATAGGTAATCAAAATATGTTTTAATATGTGATGCTGGGTCTATAGTCTGCGCTCTCAAATCAAGTGTTAACGTGGGGGCGTGAGCGGCTCTTTAAGGCGAGGTTAAGTTATCTACTTCAAGGAGAGGGAGAAGGGGGAGCGTGACAGAGACGCGCGCTAAACTGTTTTTGCGTTCTTTGGCGCCCTCGCCAGTTTTTCCACAGATAATGCAACAACTTGTATTCATTGAGCGTTCAACCCAACCAACACCTTCCCATAGTTCAAATAGTTCTTTAACCGTACTTACACCAACCCATTTGTTCATTTCTTGTAATAACAATTTATTTGTGACATCAGTACAATCCAATACAGAGAAATGAAATCAGCAAAAGGGACACAAAATAAACTATCGTAAAACGTTCAGTCTACAAAAATTGAAAAGTGTTTGGTAAAAAAACTAAATCGCTTATTACATAGCTACGTCTTAGTCTTCGTATTTTCTTCTACAAGTTTTCCAAAAGCGCACAAAAAAATGGCCATACAGGTTTGGAATGACATGAGGGTGAGTAATTGTACATGACATTCATGTGCTTTCAATTTTGTTGCAACAGTTGAGAAAGTTCCCCTCCCTTAAGTTCCAACACAAGAACGACCCGATACAGAAATGCTCATGAGTCTGTTTACAATTTTACAATAGGCAATACGCTTATAAAATTACAAAACACATCTGTCCCCCACACCTGACTCTGTGTGGTCTTCGCTTTGTAAGATACATAGAGCCACATTCATTTTGGAATAGAAAACAGCCCTCCTGAAGCAGCTGCAACAAAGTTGGAAGAATCCTCTATAATGCTGAAGACAAATCTTAATGCGACTGTGGTCAAATCTTTATGCTACTTGCCTTATGCAATTTTATTCGTTACCAGCAGTGTTTCCCAAAACCATAGTGCGGAAACAGCATCGCAATCTTCTGTGGTTAGAACTACAGCTCTCGACTTTAAGTAGCTTATAGTGTCCTGTTAATATGACATTGACTTAAATATATTAAGCTCTTCTTGGGCAAAACAGGCAAGCTAACATGCAGAGCTGCGTTCCACAAAAGCATTGTAACCTTAAGTAGATCGTAGAAAGTTCGTCGTAGATGAGTGCTCCTGGAGTAATCCTAGAGCGAGTTTATAAAGACACAGACAGACACGTGCAGCCACCTGCGGGACAACTGCAAAATTACACCTAAAACGTAATACAGTTATGATTGTAATATGTGAATACGTTTATTAATACTATATTTACTTTTATTTAAATTATTAATTTTATTAAAGTATAAATAAATAAATAAATAAAATATTCTATATTAAGTAGACTACACTATTTTCTTGTTTAACATTGTAAAGCTGCTTTGACACAATCTGTATTGTATAGGCCAAAGCGCTATATAAATAACCTTTATTTATATAGCACAATTGACTTGATTATTTCTGCCAAGCATGGAAACTGGCCATGTATCAAATATATCTTGGCTCGCCAAAATGTCTTCCCATGACATCTTTCTCCTGATCAACAACACTTTCGTCCTCTGAGACCCATGCTCAGCATGGATGCCATTTCTTTTGGGGCGTAAAGAGCAGACCACCGCTTGACTGGTAAATGTCAGCTTCCACTTCTTTAATGCCTATACTGTGAACCTTGTTAGCCTACTTAGTATCCTTTTCATTGCCCGATCACAAACTCTTCTTAAACCAGTGTGTCGATTTTTCCCCGTCGCCCCGCGATGAAACGAGTTATCCAATTTTTTTTGTCTTCTAACATGTCATGGCAAATAGAACGATAACGCACTCACCGCAAGTCTGTGTCAGCCCCTGTGTTGTTCTCTTTTCTCCAGAATAGGGTGTACCCAATAACGCTGTCTTTTTCTTTTCCTTACTTGTTTAACAAAATAAACTCGTCCTCCCTGCTGCTGCTGCTTCTGGTGGTAGAGAAATCCGTTTTCTTACAGGCCCGTTTCCAAAATTAAATTACTGATGGTGCTCTAGCCTTAATGCACATCTATTGTGACATATTTTTGACCCTTCCACTGCTATAGTTATCACTGTCAATCATTGCTATTTCAAGAGTGAATCACGCATAAATATGCAGATGCCATACCTGATATTTTGCAGTGTGTAACAGTCAGAAAAACAAAAGAATTCTGTCTAACTTAAAAACCTCTGATTTGCCATTGTGGTCAGGATTGGCTACATTGCTGCAAAAACACGTTGTAAATAGAAAACTTTGACGCTGGACAGAGCGCTAATACAAATACGCACTAGAGCAGGGATGGGCAACTTCGGTCCTGGAGGTCCACTGTCCTGCAGAGTTTAGCTTCTCCAACCCTAATCAAACACACCTGAACAAGCTAATCAATGTATTCAATATCACTAGAAAGCTATAGGCAGGTATTAGAGTTGGAGCTAAACTCTGCAGGACAGTGGCCCTCCAGGACTGAAATTGCCCATCCCTGCTCTAGTGCGTTTGCCAAATCTGTTTCGTAAATATCCTATTTTACAGCCTTAACTGAGTGTGCTTTTGCTTTCGTTGGAGGGTGCTTGACACTGGCCAAAACACTGTCCATTAAACTGAGGCTAACCGAAATCACATACTCTCTTAAGTACTTTTTTGAATAGGTAATTACTCCACGACCACAAAAAGAGTATGTTATATATAGTATGAATGTGTGTAGTATGAATATAACCGTACTACATTCGCCATGTTGTTATTGTCATGGGACCTACTAGTGTCAGTTTCTTTGTGACACTGCCATTCAAAAATCCTCTGCCATGGCCTCATGGGATAGTAAATTGTTCATCATATGCACATTTCTGAATCATGCCAGAAGTAGTAAGTCATCTCTTCTTATATGAGTGTAACCCTTTATTTATGTTGCGAATGCTCCAGTCTCTTCTGCATGGATAACATAAAACACGGGTTACCAGGGTGATAATTCACCTTTCTTCTTTTAATCAGAAGCATCGGCATCACAGCATGAACAGCTGAAAACGGGCAACGCACATACCTCTTTTGACTCATACTGTTTTTCGTAGTAGGCAAGTATGCAAATTTTAGAGGCAGCCTGTATGTGCTATGTGCCAACATTTAGGATTCTTCTCAGTGGTCAAAGACGATCAAAAACACTATAAAGCTGTTTAAATATTTCCTTATATCTAATAAGATGCAATTTTATATATGGTTTCTACTTTTATTATGCAAGGTGAACACATCTAGACAGACCGTGAACCCTGTTTTGTTTTTTAGTTTTTGTTTCTGATTGATATTAATTTACAAAGCAAATTTTACTTTTTTTGTTTGTTTGTTTGTTTGTTTGTTTCTTAGTTCTAAAACACGAAGTATACTTCATTTTTTTATGCATACTCTAGCAGTCGAACATATAGCCTTTCAAAGTATACTCACTTTGATAGGAAATGGCTCTAACTGTTCACTATCTTAGACTGAATATGCACAAAACTACTTCTGGCAGACTGCCACTGGCCTAACACTGTTTCAGTGTGTTCTCGAGCTTCCAGCCACCCCTGCTTCCCTGGCAGTCTGAGATTCTAGCCGTAACTCACTGGTTTAGGTAGAGAGACAGCCTCTGAGACCAAATACAGTTCACCTCAATTCAGCAGTTCAGCGTCAGAAGAGTCAGGCTGATGTCTGGAGATCCACTCTAAAATTGTACCAGCCCAGGGAGAAGGTCTGGCTCACATTCAAGCCATCAAAGACTTACTTCACACCAAAGCTTTTTAGCTGAACCTATAGGTCCTTGGTGATTCATAATATGCAAGGCAAGGGGTGCCCATCACTTTGAGGAAAAAAAGGAGGTACAAGAAACAAAAAATTAGAAACTTGTGTCTCCTGAAGAAATATTGAGGTCTTATAACATGAATCGATCAGTCTGTGCAAGAAATCTGTAATCCTCCACCTCAGGAAAAGGTCCTGGAACAAGCTTTCTGTCACATGATTATGTATGTGAGGTAGCAAAATAATGTCTGACACTTATGACACAAAGCTTGAGCTCCAGATTTTCATGAAGACACACAGGACCATTCTTCTGAGGCCGTGGACTACAGGTAATAATGTTCTACACAATGTTTAGTTTCTTGTACAGACCTTTGCTTTATACAACCTCAAAATATCATCAGGAGCCACGGGTATTAATTATGTGTAACCTGAGCCTGCCATTTTATATTTTTTTTGGATGTCACTCGTTGACTTGTATATTATGAATCTCTGAGGACCATGGATTCAGGTAAAAACCATCTTTAGTGTTCTTCACAGCAGGCTCTCACTCGCTACACAAACAATGCTCAAATCAGTCAACATTTTTACTACTTCTCATATAACAATGTTTTTGGGAAAGGTGTCGTAGAGATTAGGTGGTTGTTGTTACAACTAAAGTTGTAATAAGTGCAATTCGCGATATGCTAGCAGAATTTTCACTACCTGTCTGTTTTGTGTGTGTTCTAAAAATGGATAAATAATTAATATTCTATATAAATAACTAATATGTTCCAGCATCCATGAAAGAACTTAGCAGTGTGCTGTAACCTTTGATTGCAACATCTTTAGTCCTTCGTCAGTACTTATATACAAACATTATCACAGATGTAGTCTTGTAAGAATCTTGGTTGTCTCTGTTGTCACTGAGGCCTTCCCTCTCCCGCTGTAACTAGTGGACTAGCCAGGAAATAGGCTTTGTGCGGCATTGCCTGTGGTGTCTCCTCCTCTGGGTCCTCCTCCAAATGCTCTATGGCCAGGGCTGGACTGGTAATCTGGCATACCGGGCAAATGCCCGGTGGGCCGACGCACTTGGGGGCCGGTCGATATAATATGATTTTTTTATTTATTTATTTTTTTTAATTGGCCAACGACCGGCCCATAAAG
>JAFVLL020019533.1:0-17593 GCA_021397915.2 Tor tambroides
GAAAAGATGGATCTCAAAATCATACAGTCATTGTTGGAAAGGGTTCAAATACACAAAAATGCTGGAAAACCAAAGAATTTGTGGGACCTGAAGGAGTTTTTCTGAAGAACAGCAGGCAGTTTAACTATTCAGGACAAACAAGGGACTCATGAACAACTATTAAAAAAACACAGCTGTGGATCATTCAGGTAACAGCACAGGATTAATAATCAAGTGTATGTAAACTTTTGAACTATTTTCTCTTGTGGACTGTATGTAAACATATTTTGTGAAATATCTTATTCAGGTCAGTACTAAAACAATAGCATGCATTTTGTATGATCCCTCTTATTTTGGTAAAACAATTAACATTTTGCAGATTCTACAAGGTGTATGTAAACTTTTGACTTCAACTATGTACATTTGGACAGTTTGTACATTTGCAATTTTTTTGTAATTGCACACGCCATCCACTAGTTAGGTGGCTACAATTACACAGAAATGGACAAATTTTAATTATCACTCAGTGAGTCATTTAACTGTATATTACTATGTTTTTAGACTTTGTCTTTAAAGCACATTAAAATGCAAAAATTAATGTCCTTTATAGTGTAATCCACACACACATGCCAAACTGACTGCATTCAGCTTTATGGATACATCTAAGAAAATCTGGATAAAAATCTGTGCAACTTAAGACTTTGTAATATATGACTTCGTAATCTGAAAACCATTAATATAATACAAGCTGTGTCACTGTACCACTATTTTGTCTGTATATGGTATAGCTGCTTTCGTGGGTTTTAATGCTTGTACTATAGTGTGAAAGTAATAAAACACACTGAATAAAGACAACAAAGTGTTTATTTATAAATTCACAGTTTCTAATGGCACTACACTGCTGTAGTTACAATTGGAAAAACAAAAAAATCAAATACTGTGCAGTTCGTCCTCACAGATGAGATTTCATTTGGGCGCCACCTAGCGGACGTTTAAATAAATCAGGCATCCGCCACTAGAGGGCGCCGTACTAAGGAAAGCCTGGGGCGAAAAAGCACTTGTACAAGGTTTGGTGTAGAAAACAAAGGCATGTGGAGTTCTCCAAAGTGCACAGGAGAGACACACGCAGCGGTCTCTTCTCACTGGTGTACTGGAAAGAGCAATCAACACACACACTGATGAGAAAACATCCACAAATTCCACAAGCATATATCAGTTACCATTCAAAAAGGAGAAAGGTAGTGAAACATTTTAAAGTGAAACGTATCATGGAAATCACAGAGATGGTCCATCGCATGCCATCCCAATCTTTCCCTTTTATTGAAATCGTGATGTGAATTCACATTCTCTAAACCCCACAGTCTGATTAAAGGTCAATGATGGGATCGTCTGCATGAAAGAAAACACTTACAATCTTACACAACACAGATCTGACAGAGAAACTCCACTGGGATGTCAAATGGTCTCTTGGGTGCATTAAAAAGAAAGCAGCGAACACACACACACAAAGTGTGTTAAGAGGGACATCGAGTGTGTGAAGAGAAGATGCTGGACACACACACATAATCTTTACACGTACGTGACAGATAGGACAGACCAGACGGTTGCTTTGCTGGACTACGAGAGCTCGGCCGTTTTTGCGATTCACCTCGAATCCAGTAACCCAAAGCTCGTCCGAACAGATCCAGCGAGGAAGAGCAAATCACTGAGCCAATCAGTTGTACAACATCTCCATGATCACGTTATAAGTATTAGAACGGATTTATCTGATGCTTCATTTGATTTAAGAATTGATTTGAATGCAAAAAGCAGAATCCAGCTTTCTCAAATCACAGAGTGCGCAAACTTTAGAGAACAGGAAGATGTTGTCCGTACCATTTGTGTGTATCTGTAATAAATCTTCTATATGGAGGTTGAAGGGGCCACTGTATCTCATATATCACATGACCGTGATCTCATAGAGCCTGGGTCACATTTAAATAAATAAATACATAAATAATTACCACTAAAATAACAGAATGTCCCCTACAAACTCCCCGTGTACATATAAAGCATGTAAAAATGTCTTTTTTTATGATGGCTCCATTAAACATGAAGAAAATGAGCTGTAAACATGCTTGAGATGCTGTTGGGTGCGTCGCAATATGAACATGTTGATATATAAATGTATATGTATGTGTGTGTGTGTGTGTGTGTGTGTGTGTGAGAGAGAGTGTGTGAATGTGTGTGTGTTCAGGCCCAGCCTGGACTCATTGTTCAAACCAGATCGTGATTTGAATAGTAGAGAAAAAAAAACCTTAATTTGTCTCTAAATGAGAAAATGACAGAATTAACATGGACTGAATCTGTTCTTCATTCAGCTCTGTTCACTGGATTGAAGCCCTGTGCTATGTGACATCACTGGTCCCACAAACCAACCACAGACAATGACTGGTGTGCAGTCACACACACTCACATGTACTAGAATTACATATCCAACCAGGAAGGAAAAAAGAGCAAGTGAGAGCGTTAAAGGGACAGTGAAAGAGGAAATGGAGACCTGAGGGTCATGTTAGTGTAAAGAAACACGTTGAATGTTGAGGGTCTGCCATCTGGAATCTGGTCTACAACATCAAACCAAGTCTCATTCATACTTGCCAATGTTTATCAGTCAGAACTTCCCCAGAAGAATTAAAAAAAACTTAAAGGGAATAACGAAAACAATCCTGAATGGGTAAAAAAGGCACATAACCAAAGTTCAGAGAACCAGGATGTAGTGAAGACGGCGTCAGGATCAGCGCTCACAATAAAATTTCGAAACGATGGAATAGGAAAAAGAAAGACGGTGGCGTGAAAACTCAAACTCGTCCCGTTACAGCTGTCCTTCCGAATGTGGCCACGCCCAGATCCGCCTTTCCCTTCATGAGCTCCTCCAGCGTGGGCACGACGGTCACAGGAAGTGGCAGTATCTCCCCCACGTGCTGCTCAGCGTTCTTGGACTTGCGGCGTTTCAGAGACCTCTTCTCCACTTTGCTCTTGGTCGGCAGGGGCTCGCCGTTGCACAGGGTGGGGTCGTGTCCGTTCATGGAGGGGGCGCTGCTGAAGGACTCCTCAGACAGTGTTGAAGCAGAGCTCTCGGAGCTGCCCTCTGACGCACAGTCCCTGGACGAGCAGGTGGATGCGTAGCCGTTGCACGTTGACGGCAGGAATTGAAGAGAAGATGATGATGTTTCACCATTGCATCTGGGCTCACCGTTAACACCCGTCGCTGAGGGGACGGAGGCCCGGAGCGTCTCCACTCTGTCCCCTCCTTTTGTCTTGCAGCGTTTCTTCTGAAAGACACAAACAGGGAGAAATGATTTCATGTCTAAATGATGCATTCAGTGAGGTAATTAAACACCTAAAGCCACGGTAACCGTCTTTGTGCTGAGTGAGTATAAAAAAAAATATATATAGCGGCGAACACTTTATCAGACACTGAGAATAGAAATCAAGAAATTATAAAAACAATACAATCACTATGATCATGTGATGATACACATGAGGGCAGAGAACACAAGGGATCATTTGTGGAGAAGTTGCGGCCTGTTCACACCAACATAAATGTTTGGAGCATTTGAATGAACATCTGTTCAGACAGACATGAAAATTTGCATACAGTCATTGCAACGCAATTTTTTTTATAGCAAGGTGTTCTAATCTCTTTTTCATCACAGGGCAACAAAAACTGGCCCACTAAAATTCACTCTTTTGGTTGCATGCACAGAGATTATTTGGCCAAGTGACGGCAAACAACGTCATTGTTAACTAAAAAAAAATAAAAGATAAAAATATGTTACTTGAAATGAAATAAATGATTATGAAAATTAATATAAAATAATAAAAAAATTATTAATTAAATACTATATAGACATTAAAAAAAACAATAAAAATGATTTTTAAATTTAAGTAATTAAAATAAAAAATTATGGTGAATCAGAAAATAAAACTCTACAAAATATCAACAAAAATAATATCGATGATATTAAAATGACACTGACAACTGAATAGTAGAGGAAGAATCTGAAACCAGCTTTTGTCTCTGTACTCTTGTTTTTGGTGTTGTTTGATTAACACTAGTGTATAGTGCATACAAAAATTTGAATGGCTATTTGAAAACATGTAAATACTATTTGACTTTTTAGCAAAGTTGTGTACCAGGGTATTTCTGCTTTTTCTAAGAGCATCACTTAATATCAGGGAGTGAATTTGCATTTTTATTCAGCTGTCTTCCTTTTTTTGCAGTGTTATGAACAGACAAATTGCATGTGAAAATCATACCAAATTGTTTAGCTGAACATCAGTATTGGTCTGAACAGGCCTTTACTATTAGATCTGAGCATAAAGTTATACTCAAAACAAAGTTATTCTTTGGAGAACAAGCTAAACCTTGACTAAAACCCAAGTCAAGACTCTTACGAAGTGGTTCTTTTTAATAAATTGTTCAAAAAGACAAACCAGTCTTAAACTCATGTGTTATGGGTTTGAATAAGTTTAATGACTTATTAAATGGGACCGTTACAGACTGACTAACTTTTCATCATTAACATACATTAAACTAGAAATGAACTGTGACTGTTTTGTACTTAAGGGAGATGGAAATTTAATTGATGCAATTACTGACTGGATGTAAAAAAATGCTAAAATTGTAGTTTAAATTATAATATAATATCAATGTGACATTAAAAACAGTTTTTGTTGAATTTTTGTTGAGTACAGAGTTGAGAACAGTTTTTGTCGTCGTTTTGTTAAATGGAATCTGAATCCTCAGTCAGCAGAGAAACGGTTAACTTCACGGCCTGTCAGACAGACTAACTGGAAAGAGCTGCGTTCCAAAACACTCACTGCTCTTCACATTTACTGAAGCATTTCTAATAAAGCTTTTATGTAATTAATACAGTTCTTACAGATTGATAATCTAACTGGAAAAAACAAACAAGCAGTAAGTGGTTTTGAAACCCTGCCTCAGTCCCACTACTACTGTCATGAACACACAGCGGCCGATACAAACTCCATACCTTTTTCTCTGGAGAAAACCTTAGAGGTTCTACAATGTACAAGTCATCAGGACCTACTAAAGAGGGGAGAGAGGGGGCAGGTTAACGGAATGGTATGGCAAACAATAACACAAGCATGAAAGCACTTGCAAGTAGTAGCACAAGTTACACACAGACACTTGAAAGTATTTTTCTTTCTGCTGTTTTCATGGGTGCAACTGTTATTCAATTGTAATCCGCCTTATGGTGTCCTATTTCACTCCAACAAAGTCTGCATGTGGTAACCATGGCAACAGCATCAATTGTTAGCATAATGCTGTCATTTGCACGCATTTGAAAGTCAAGTTTGATTTGCATATCTGTATATGCAATACTTAGTAATCCATTAAATGTACCACATTTTTCCACTGTTACTACTTGCAAATGTCCAACAAGTGCCAGCCAAAAGCATCATGTGCTAAAAATATCCAACCTCTGCCTTATGAACACAAACCAGCGATGAGCTCACACACTCCACACACACAATGCTGCAGCAAAATGTGAGAGGAAAAAAAAAAATAGCAGGAAGAAATGGAACAAGAAGCACAGGAAGGATCTGGCGTTTAAAGTAGTGAAGACGGTTCAGTTTATCCGGCTGAATTTGCAAGTTTTTCATATTAGTTTCTCTTCTGAATTGTTCTTACATATTAGAGTTGTAGTGTTAGTGTTATGTACTGTTACATTTACCTACGTTTTTGCACATTAAATTTAAATATTATAATATTTATTACATATTAACTTTATTATAGTTTTAAATATGTCTAAATATGGTGACACTGTCAATATGAAAATTCATTCATTTACTTTCAGAATCAATACACTGTTTTCTCCAAGTAGCTAACTTTGTTACTTTTTTTTAAATAACAAATTACACCCAATTAAAAGTTTTAATTTAGTTTTTGGCTTCTAAAAGAAAGAGTTTTTTGCTTAATACATCCCATATCTGATCAGATAAGACTCTGTTGACATTCAATTGCAAATCACACTGTGCTCCAGTATAGGTCACACTGATACTGACTTATCGCCAGACGCTTTGGAACTAGTGACAGCTGGACCCAAAACTAGATCAAGCTGTAATGTGATCTGTGTGGTATTTAATACAAAAGGCATGATTCTTCTGAGAGCAGCAGCCAAAATGAGAGCACACAACGTAAGCCACATGTTAAGTGGAAAGGTGTGACGTTAGTGGGCATTATCTTGGGTTTTCAAGCCGTGAGAAATGAATATGGTGGATTTGAGTCTGGCTGAAAAAGACACGGGATGTTAAGAACCAGAGCAGAGAGAAACGATGTGAATTATATGAGAGAAGGGGAGGAGTTAGAGAAAAAGAGAGAAAGACAGAGAGACACAGAGAGAGCTTTGGCATCAAAGCTCTCCTCAGTGTCAAAGGTGACTCTTACCTTCTGATGTGGGCAGCTGAAATGACTTTGAACGAACGAGAGGACAAGAAACTCTCCGTTTCAGACTCATATCATCATATGAGGAAAAACACCTGAGAATGAGAAAGAGAGACATTAAT
Source organism: Tor tambroides (assembly GCA_021397915.2). Lineage (NCBI taxonomy): Eukaryota > Metazoa > Chordata > Actinopteri > Cypriniformes > Cyprinidae > Tor > Tor tambroides. The sequence goes on from JAFVLL020019533.1 coordinate 6,553, forward strand.
CTTAAATATATTCTATGCAAGTGTCCAAATATAGATGTGAACTTTGGCAAATGCACTGCAGGAATGCAGGGTTCTTCTGTACATAATGTACATTAACCATCAAAAGTAAAACAGTGATATTGTGAAATATTATTACAATAAAAGAACTGTTTTCTATTTTAATATGCTTTAAAATGTCATTTATTCCTGTATGGCAAAGCTGAATTTTACAGCATCATTACTCCAGTCTTCACTGTCACATGATCCTTCAGAAACCATTCTAATATGCTGATTTGCTGCTGAAGAAACATTTTATTATCAGTGTTGAAAACAGCTGTGCTGCTTAACTTTTGTGGATACTTTTTTTCAGAATTCCTGATTGATGAATAGAAAGCTCAAAATACCAGTAATTATTTAAAATAAAAATCTTTTGTTACAAAAATGATCGATTTTTGAATGGTAGTGTGCGGGGTTACATTAGTCACAAAGGGTTAACTTCAAACTTCTGTGCTATTAAACCGGATATGTGTTACCAGCTATAAACTTGTCAACAGTTTACATAACTTCAACTAGCTTGCTCTGCTCATCAAAAAGACTCATAAATCAGTCTTAATCCCATGTATTTTCAGTTGAGTGAGAAAACTGACTTCAGGGCCTCTAGAGAACTCCTTGCTGCAATCCTGAGAATGCATTGTGTTCTTGTATTGCGTTATGAATTCTGCACATTTGGGGTGTGTGTGTGTGTTACCTCTTAGGGCTGGGGTAGTGGTTGCTCACAGGAATGGTTGAGCTGGTGTTCTGACTGGGCGAGCTCCTGCAGCACTGCATACAGAGCAGCAGACCCAGCGTCAGACACAGGATCAGAGACAGCACCAGGTAACTCTGTCTGTCAGACACCTACGACACACAGTAAACAACAGGCTTTAAATATGAATATACATTACTGGGTGGGCCAAACATTAGATGGGTTAGGAATGAGATGAGAAATGCATGTTTGTAGACCTCTCGCTGTAGCTGAGCAACTGTGGCAGACAGGTTCAGCATGATCCTAGTGGCATTCTCCAGCTGGCTCTGTAACATCTGTATAGACTCTGTCTGTTTCTGGTCCTAAACACACAAACACACAAACACGAAAACAGTTATCCAAGTTATCCATGTAAAAAAACAGTTCATGCTACAGTTGCCCCCAAAGTTGTTAGTTTTCTTAGCCAGAGAGTGTCCAAGAACATTTATTTTTGATTTTAAAAAGCCCAGCTCAAATTACTAATATTCTGAGTGACTGATAATAACCTGCTCTTCTGCGATTCTGGAGGTGTTCTGCAGTTTAATGATGGTCTTGTTGAAAGCCCGTTGCATCTCCTCCATCTGTTTACGATACCTGAGTGACAGCAGAATGGATCAATCAGACAATGTGGCCCACTATGATATTTTAGGTTTGGTAGCGTGTATCTGTGTGTTTGTACCTCTGGCTGAGCTCCTCCAGGTATCTGCTGCTGAGGGACATGTTCATTTCTAGTGCTTTAATCCTGTTATTCAATCTCATGAACACCGATTCCTTCTGGTTGGATCCGTGCACCTGATTCCCGTTGCCGTTTCCATTCCCGTGGCCCATTTCCGCCGAATGCTGCTGCTCTGCGTAAAACTCTCCCGCGGTTCGGTGTGGCAGCAGAATGTCGTCAACAGTCTCCTCTTGTTGAGACAGAGAGGCTTCAGAAAGCTCTGGCTGGGAGGCCACAGCACTGTGATGAGGATCTTCAACCCCTGCAGTCCTGCCGATATCCGAGGCCTCTGGAAGCGGGATGGGAAGTTCAGTAGGAGGTGGGATATCAGCGGGGCGAGTGTGGGTGGGCAACGGCTGAACCGTCTGCTCTTTGGTGGCGACGGGGAGCTCCAGTTTGGGAGGGTCCGTCTCGGGGCTGTGGGGTTCAGTGGTGGTGGTGGAGGAGAGCGGAGAGGAAGCGGCACTGGGAGCGAGGTGGCTGCTGGTGCTGCTGACAGGCGTACGGGTTTCTGGGATGTCCACCAGGTACTGTGGACTCTGTTCCACAGGCTCTCCCGTGGGTAGGGACTCTGGGATGTTTTGGGTGGGGGTGTCAGAGAAGCTGTGTGGTGGAAGGGTGGAGGTACGGCTGGGCTCTAACAGAATGGTGTCAGGTGGGAGTTCCTGCTCTGTGACTGCAGATTCCCCACTGGTGGACTGAGGCGGAGAAGCCACGGTTTCAGTAGGGGAAATCCTCTCGGCTTGTGCCTGAGAGGGCTGCTCTGTTTCTGCAAGTTTCTCAGAGGGCACAGGGGGCTCTTGGATTGGGGTGGTGTCAGGGAGGGACTGCTTAGGGGCGGTTTGAGTGTCTGTGTCAGTGTGTGTGTGCTGTGCTTTGTGGTGGCGGTCTCTACGCTGGCGCTGTAGTGCTAATGCTGCTGAACAGTAGCAGTAGAAGTGTTCTTGCAAAGACGCCAAACAGGACAATGTGGAGAGGTGGCCGCAGTATGTGGCGCTCTCCTGCTCCCACATCTCCTCTAGTCTTTTCTCCTCCTCTCGCTCCTCCTCCAGCAGGGTCACCGTTGGCTGGGTGGCCTCTTCGTCCTCCTCGATGAGGATGACGATACGGCTATCCTCAGGGGGAGGTTCTGAAGGAGCCTCAGGAACCTCTAAGTCCTCCTTCACTAGAGTGGGATCCAGCTCAAGAACATCCAACCTGGAGATATGAAGACCAAGAATGTTAGTTCTCAAATATCTCATTTCATTTTAAACCAAGGTTGCACAATGTTTGTTACTTAGTTATGAGCATGACCACACAGAATGTGAGCTCCTCAGTTTACTGCAGAACTGAAATGCCTGTCACAACTTAACTCCTTGCATGTTCATTTTTTTAAGATGCAGTTCACCCAAAGATGAAAAATTCTGCAGTTTGCTCGGTTATTTAATTCCAATTCCATATGATTTAAAAGAACAAGAAAATAAGAAATTCTATAACCATGACAAGGAATATCAATGAATGTGTGCAAAAAACAAAATATGCAAAAGACATTTTACACAACAACTATTAAAAATCGTTTTCATTGAAGCTGGAATAAAATATGATAACTAGATAAAACCTGATAAAAGACATACAGTGGAGGCCAAAATTATTAGTATTTACTAGTGTTCTAATGTTCTAATAATTTTGGCCACCACTGTATTACAAATGTTGCCTTGACAACTAACCGAAATAAGTTCAAGTTGAAGTAGTAAAATTGCAAAAACTAAAACTAATGTAAAAATAAATTAAAGCTATACAGAAATATTTCAAAAGAAATAAAAATGATAAAGCAAATAAAATTATTGAAACATAACTAAAAATAAAAATTAAGGCTAATTAAAATGATTAAATATTTTAGAAGTGCATAAAAATATTAACTGATAATAGAATTACTATAAATAATAATAAAATACTCTTAATATACTAATGATATTAATTTAAGTGAGCTGTTAGCTGCTGTGACCAGATCTTGAGAACCAGATTAGTCAAACCCATTCATTCAAATGAGAGGTTCATTAAATGAGAGAACTAAATACTCCTCTCTGAACTAAATATTTTTGGCTAATTTGATCAAGATTTTAGCTACCAACAAGAGTATTTTTACCATGTTTAAATGTGCTCTGCATAATTCAGCAGAATGAGTCTGACTCTGAGCCTGGTTATGCGGCACCTACAGTTAATTAAAGTTTTATAAGCTTGCACTGTATTAGAAAAACGATTCAGTGGTTGATTTGGTATGTAAGCAAACAGTTTAAACCAGCCTGCGCTGGAATACGCTGACTAGCTCGGGGCTCAGTATTGAGCAAGAATTTGGGGTTTTAATATGCTGGATGAGTAGGGTGTGGGTGTGTGTGTATGAATGAGACTCACGTAGAGGGCTGTTCAGTAGGTTCTGGTGTGAGTGTGGTTTCTGTTGACACCTGGGTGACGTTTTCTGTCCCAGAGGAAACGTTTCCTGAGCAAAATGAGAGAAAGAACAAATTTTGACAGTGAGAAAAGGAAAAGGAGAATATGAACATTGGTTTCCATACTGCCCTTTCACAACACAAAGAGGGCTATTGTTCAGAGAAAAGCACCCAAGATTAAACACACAAACACAAATGTGCTCTTAACTAGCAACAGGTGATGATCTCGAGAGCCTGAAATTATATAATGCTTGGAATGGTTTAAATTTATCCAGACCAACAAGGACATCGAAGAAACACCGCTTTGGAATATCAGTCACTGTGCCACAATGGCATTTTCTGAATTCTTGTCACATACTGAGTCAGTCTTTATGACAGTGTAGATTACATTAAATAGAAAAATGTGCATCAAAAATGGCAAGTTACTCTCTAATATGAGAGTTTGTAAAACTATAAGCCATAAGTGGAGTAGAAATCATCTAAAAGATTAGGGGGACACTGCATAAACCTTATTAGTCTGTTTCATGAATGTTAAATAGGGGACATCATTTTCACCCACCTAGTTTTCTGAAAGGCAGGTATCATATTTTGATTACCAACTGTGCATTTCTTCAATTGAACAACCGAACAACCTTTTAAAAGCTATTAAAATATAATAATTACTGGCTAAAAAAGTGACTTTTAAATTGCCAAAATGTACAGGAGGATGTTAGTCTGAAAAGACTAAAACTGCCAGTGGGGAAGAATCGTTCATTCATTTTATTGGTATAAATCTGATCAGGTGATTCAATTTTGTGTTATTTTATATCAATAAACTGTAGTATGTATATTGGTATTATATCAGCTATTAATCACCATTTTTATCTAGATATTAGTATTGGCCATTAAAAAGAACTCATATCGGTCAACCACAATCTAACAGTTAAAAAAACAACAACAACAACTGTCCATAGCGTGCTTTCCTTTTCCAAACTTAATATAAACTTTCAGCCATCCACTCGACTGCAGTCTCTCAAGGGCCACAATAAAAATATCTTGTTAAACAGTCTTTTCTCTTTTAGCCTCCCAGTCAGACTGTTTATGGTCATGATACAGAGAAGCAGGGTGTTTTTAAACTTCACTTCTGCTTTTAGGAAAGCCACATGCGTGTTTGAACAGCGTTTTGTAGCAGCTCTCTCTGGGCCTGCGCACACACACAAACACACCCTGGGAGAGTTTAATGCTGGCAAGCAAAGCTACAGAACCCATCAAAGACGTGCTTTCACTGCCAGGCTTCACAGTTCCAACACTGTTGGCATGGTGACAGCCCTCACTAGTCACAAACAGCTGCCAAGCAAAGAGGAGCAAATAAGTGGAGTTATTTTTTTAGTACAGACTCAGGACAGGGTGATTTTATTATCCAAGCTCAAGGCAGAGATCAGTTCCGTACCTTCCATTTCAGCTCCGTCCTCTAGTTCCGGTTTCCCTCCAAGCACGTTTGCTGCAATGTTGTTTACCATGTTCAGGATGGCGTCTAAAAGAAGCCAGAGGAAAACGATAAAAATCTAACATTTATATGCATGGAACAGGGGTAAATGTCACACACAGGCTGAATTGTTTTCTACACTTCAGCTAAGCAAATACAATGCTTTAATGATCATTGGCCAAAAGTGATGAACAATTTAATCTTTGGTAAATGTCATTTGGTTAGTTCTTCCAATTTTGTCTTATCATTAAATCCTGTTATGTATACTGGCATTAATTAACATTCTACTTAACCTCATAAATTCTCCATAGTTAATGCGTTGCAAATCTGCAATAATTTAAATAACTTACATATACTGTACATTTTTATGTACAGCTTTGGTGATGACTAACTGCGTTAAACATTTAACTGCATGTGTTACAATGTTATTTTAGTATTATTTATATATTACTATAGTATTTTGAATAGCTTTGATTTTATATTTACAATTTTCATTTTTTTTTTTTAAAGTTTTTGTAATTTTGTTATGTGCTTTTGTCATTTTTATTAGTTTAATATTTCTATTTAGCTACAATTTATTTAGTTTTTTAGTTTTTGTAATTAAAATAAAAGTACTTCATCTTAAAATACGAATTTTAGAAATGGTGCATTGTCAACTAACTGAAATACAAAGTTTATTTAAAATGTATATTTTATTATGGCTTTATTTCATTTAATGCAAACAATTTGTAATTGTTTTAGTTAACAACAACAACACAGGTGTGTTATTGTCCTATTAAATTTACATTTAAACGTTCCATTTACATACTGCTCCAAGCTTAGCCAATCAACTAGGAAATGGATTTATCAAGAGTGTGTGACGAGTAAGTTTTGATTTCACAAACTTCATAACGGATATTCAAAACAAGTTTTAAAAGAAAACTTGGAACTGAGGCAGAGGGCACACCACTTCCTTGAATTCTACAGTTAGTACATTTTTTGCCACTGTAGCTTTGAGCAAACTGGAATATAATCAACAGGGATTGCCATGAGCAAAGTGAATCTGTGCAATGTGCAACTAACGTGTTCCACCCCAATTATAAAGTGCCAGTGTTGTTAACCACTTCAGTTCATAGTTTAGCTAGTTTAACCAGTAGATTGGAATGATTACCTGCGGGCATCTACAGATAAATATTCATGAGCACAAACAGAATATGGAGGAACAGCACATACTTGTAGCAGAGCCCAGCAGATTCTTCGACGTCTTGTCCTCTGAGGGCAGGTAGCCGGGTGGGTAATCTGTTAAAAAGACGTCTGGAATTAAGACAACAGCATTATCCAAATGGACACACACAACAACTGCCAAACAGAAAACAAACAAATACAGTCGTGTGTCTAAATTAAATGATTCAATTCTGCCATATAGTATTGCAAATATCTATCTATTCATACTTTACTTTTTAAACTTTCTGCGAGTAATCATTTATTTTAGAGAGATGATCTCACCATAGTCTTCATCCAGATACTCGGCTCTCTCTGACGTGTACTGAGAGTCAGCTATCTCATCATACTCCTCCACCATACTGGTGCCAAATACCCTGATATACATAAAGATACACATGAGCAACACAAAGATCAGGTACTTGCAAGTATAAGAGTTGGGAAAAATGTAGAAAGAGGATAAGGATTAAAAAACGGCATGGGAGGATGTGTTGATAAAAGTGACAGTGTGTTCCTGTATTATCATAAAGAACAAACAGCCCCTGAAATATTAACATAAAGCCCACTTTGATCATCAGCATAACTTATCTCTGCCTTCTACAAAACAACTATAATCACTCTGCCCTTTGCCCAGGTTAGTGGGGGTCTTTAAAAACATGTTTTATAGCCCCCGTTCAATCCTCAAGGGCCATGTACGGAGGAGGTAACAGCAGTGGAAGAAAAAGAACATGAGAGAAGTCGGAATTTGGAATAAATGTTACTCTGCAGATTTGTACGCATTCACAAGGGTTGCCACATGATGCCTTATAATACAATTGGTATCATGTGGCTTGTAAAACAACACAATGACCAGAAAGTGGCTTCTTGTGATTCTCAATTTGAATCTGTTAAGGTCAGAACTGAAAAGCTAACAAAATGTTTAGTACAAGTGTGGAAAGGATTTTTATTTTTCATCTCTATATCTGGCTGTAGATTTGCTTGCCTCTCACAGTAATTTCCTTACAGTGGGACAATATGTCTCTCATAGAGTGCAGCCAGACCAGCCCCTTTATGGGCCTCCAACCAAAATTAAATCTCCTGCCAATGCAAACGGGCCTGAGAGGAGCCTGAGGCAGGATAGAGATCAACTCAATTCAAGAACTTTGCCTTTTGAAACTTTTATAAAGCCATGTGTCCTTTCTCACAGTCAATGAAATTTAAGGGGCAATGCAAGTACAGGATTGTAAAATCAGTAGCGACCTGTTTCTCATTACAGCATAATGCTGCTGTGCAATATGCTTTGGTGTAAAAAATGCTTTTATCAGTCACTTTCAGAAGGTCATGAAAACATTTTTTGCATCTCTCTGTATAACCATTTTTTTTGTTTATATTTTTCTCTCAAAATGAAGGAAAAAAATACTTCATATCATGACGCATAACAAAAAATTCCCCTCACAGTAGGCATAAGACCAGAAACATACTTCACGCATGTATGCAAACGCCTGTTATACGTATACTACCATTCAAATGTTTGGGGTCATTGCAACTTTTGGTGAAAGAAAGAAATACTTTTATTCAGCAAAGGCACATTAAATTGATGAAAAGTGATAGTAAAGACATTTACACCATTACAAATTTCAACTGTAAATAAATGCTATTCTTTACAACTTTCAAAGCACCAAAAAATAAAAATGTATCATAGTTTACACAAAACTATTAAGCAGCAAACCATTTTCAACATTGATAATATTAAAATGTCTCTTAAGCAGCAAATCAGCATATCAGAATGATTTCTGAAGGATCATGTGACACTGAAGTCTGGAGTAATGACTGCTGATAAAGTTCAGCTTTACCATCACAATAATAAATGACATTTTAAAATATATTTAAATACAAAACAGTTATTTTAAATTTAAAAAAAAAATATTTCAGAATATTACTGTTTTTACTGTATTTTTGTTTAAATAAATGCAGAGAGTATAAGAGCTAACGGTGAGTGTAAGAGACTTCAAAGTCATTCAAAAATTCAAAATAAATGTACTGTCCCCACACTTTGGAATGGTAGTGTACTTGTACATACTGTAAAAACTCAACTGAGTATTAACGCATCCTTTAAATATCTGTGCTATTACACACACAGTGTTCATCAACTTGTGAGCAATATAAATGTTGACAACAGAAGACGACCTTTTTGTTCTAATGCACATTAGAGAGATCGTTGTCGTCATACTGAGTATGCAACACATACCTGCACTGCACTTTGAATGCAATAACATCAAGGTTATGTGCATAGGGGCATTCACATACTTGTGCAAAATAGGTTTCAGTCATGTTATATACAGTATTGGAATTGTTTCCATTCTATTCAAGTAACACTAATTAAACACACCTGATCAAGCTGAGTGGACAGAAGTGTTCAGAGCCAAAGTGGGAGAGTAGCTCAACCTACAAAAAAAATTTGAAAAAATTAAAATATGATCACACTCAAACATGGTCATACAACAAAACCAATGCTTATTTTACCTTCTTACAAAATTTAACAATGTCCAGTTTAGCGATGTCCCAATAATGTCAAACAAAACTTGAAGTATTTGCAAAGCATGATGTTTCCCGTGTGAGTAAATATGCATATTTGTTTTTTTTTTTCCAAGAAAGTCACTGTTTTACAGTGTGTGATCCTGCCACCCAAAGCAGCACTGACAAGATCTAAGAGAGAAGAGCGCTAACCTTTATGTATTTGATGAACATCTGATGCAGGAGGAGAAGACAGGAGAAAGGAAACAAAGAAAAACAGAGAGGAAGATCAGTATAAAAGACTGGATTCATGCTGTAGCAAGTCAAGCATTTCGAACTGTTCTTGTTTGCTCTGCTTTCATGACTTGAGCAGCAGTACCAATGCAAGAGAAAGCCAGCTGAGGCAAAGGCTGTAATTAGGAGCACAAAGTGGGAAATACAGCAGGGGAAAACAAGCAAACAAAAACACTGAAATAATAAACATCACAAAAGTCAAGCAGAGCATGACAGAACAGGTTTAGGGCAGCTCAGTAATGCTAAAGTATTGTGGGACTCCTCAGTTAGATCAATGACAGCTCCTGACATATGTTACGGGTAATATAATCATCTGAGAACTCATAAATCAGAATGAGTGAGAAGAAAAAAAAATGTAAATCGCACAGTGTACTTAACTGCTTCACCCAAAATGCAAATTTATTTTGCCGTTTGGTAAAAAATGTCTTGGCAAATGTTAATGTGTTTCTACCCAAGCACTTATCTCTTAATACACTGACATACATAGATACACCAACCTTGTATGCAAATCTATAAAAGGTTATGAATGTGTGTGTATTCAGCATCGTATATTACACACAGATCTGAACTGAACAATACAGTCATGAGACTCTCAGGCCTGAGGGAAGGGCACGGCTTTCCTCATATTTCTTAACTGTCCCCCCTTTCTCTGCCTCTTATTCAGTCACCTTAACAAAGTGTGTTTTTTAATGTAATTCCATGTTATTTAGATCATAGGTAACAGAACAATCGTGTGTGTGATCCTATTTAAGATGCTCATGTTTCAGACGTTACAGTTTATAGATACATGCACTAATGTCAGAGCACAGATCAGTGACATCATGCTCTTGTGTTTAATACTTTGATACTATTAAGTATTTAATACTTAATACTGTGGTGCGTTCTATCCCCAATATTCTTTTTCCCAGTTTATTACAACCCGAATTCTGGAAATGTTGGGATGTTTTTTAAATTTGAATAAAATGAAAACTAAAAGAATTTCAAAATCACATGAGCCAATATTTTATTCACAATAGAACATAAATAATATAACAAATGCTTAAACTGAGAAATTTTTCAATTTTATGCACAAAATGAGCTCATTTCAAATTTGATGTCTGCTACAGGTCTCAAAATAGTTGGGATGGGGGCATGTTTACCATGGTGTAGCATCTCCTCTTCTTTACGTGGTTATGAGGTTATGAGTTTCTGGAGTTTTGGTGTTGTAATTTGGTCCCATTCTTGCCTGATATAGGTTTCCAGCTGCTGAAGAGTTCGTGGTCGTCTTTGACGTAATTTTTGTTTAAAGGTCCCATATTGTCAAAACTGAAATTTCCTGGCTTTTTTCATGATAACTGAGGTCTAGGGGCTATGTAACTACCATATAAGTTTCAAAACAGTCAGTCCACAGTAAAATGCACACAGCCTGCATAAAGTAGCTGTGCTTTTTCACGAGCCATTGTAACTTCTGTAAAAATGTGACGTCCAAACTACTCAGTCACCGCCTTCAGTCACCATCCCGAGCACCCCCCAATGCACATCCATCCTCCAGCCACAATTAATCATGACAATGTATATACTAGGGGTGGCATGGTTCAACTTTTTCACGGTTCGGTTTGTATCAGGGTATTAGAGTCACGGTTTCGGTACGGTTCGGTATGTTTAGGGAAAAACTATACTGTCAGTGTCAAATAAAAATAAAGAAA
>JAFVLL020019533.1:17692-44519 GCA_021397915.2 Tor tambroides
TGGAACATATATGCTTGCTTTGAACTGGACCGTTGATGTAGCCTATTGTAGTAATTTAATGTTGTCTCTGGTATTCTGCTCTTTGAGCGTATGCGTGTTCAGGGGGCGTGGCTTTGGACGGCGATTGCAGGGAGGGTGGGACATTCGCTTTCAGTGCTATCAGGCTAAAGTTAGCATTTTCTGAGATCTCCAACGGCACCTTTAAACTTAAAATATGAAAATTAGAAATGTTGCACTGTCAACTAACTGAAATAAAAAGTTTGTCTAATATTTATATTATGGCTTTATTTCAATTAATGAAAACAATTTGTAATAGATTTCGTTGACAATAACACAGATACAATAAAACTGCTCCAAGCTTAGCCAATCGACTAGGAAACTGATTTATCAAGAGTGTGTGTGCTTGGCAGAATGTGAGTTTTGACATCACAGCCTTTCTAACGGATATTCCAAACAAGTTTTAAAAGAAAACTTGGAACTGAGGCAGAGGGCTCATCACTTCCTTGAATTCTACAGTTAGTACATTTCTTCAAAAGACTGCCACTGTAGCTTTGAGCTCACTGGAATATAATCAACAGGGACTGCCATGAGCAAAGTGAATCTGTGCAATGTGCAACTAACGGGTCTCATCCCAATTATAAAGTGCTGTTGTTAACCACTTCTGTTCATAGTTTAGCTAGTTTAACCAGTAGATTGAAATGATTACCTGTGGGCATCTACAGATAAATATTCATGAAATCAAAAGTGCAAGCAGAATATGGAAAACAGGACATACTTGTGGCAGAGCCCAGCAGATTCTTCGATGTCTTGTCCTCTGACGGCAGGTAGCCGGGTGGGTAATCTGTAAAAAAGACATCTGGAATTAAGACAACAGCATTAGCCAATGGGCACACAGAACAACTGGCAAACAGAAAACAAACAAATACAGTCTTTTGTCTAAATTAAGTAATTAAATTCTGCCATATAATATTGCAAATATCTATCTATTGATACTGTACTGTGATACTTTTTAAGCTTTCTGTGAGCAATCATTTAGAGAGATAATCTCACCGTAGTCTTCATCCAGATACTCGGCTCTCTCTGGCGTGTCAGCTATCTCATCATACTCCTCCACCATACTGGTGCCAAACACCCTGATATACACAAAGATAAACATAAGCAACCCAAAAATAGACACTTAAAATGTAGAAAGAGGATAAGGATTAAAAATCAGCATGGGAGGGAAGTTGTAAAATGACAGTGTGTTCCTGTATTATTGTAAAGAACAAACAGCCCCCGTAAAGATAAGAGACGGTCAGGCTTCAGAACAAGAAATATTAACGTAAAGCCCACTGTGATCATCAGCATAACTTATCTCTGCCTTCTACAAAACAACTATAATCACTCTGCCCTTTGCCCAGGTTAGTGGGGGTCTTTAAAAACATGTTTTATAGCCCCCGTTCAATCCTCAAGAGCCACGTACGGAGGAGGAAACAGCAGTGGAAGAAAAATAACAACAGATATCCAGTGAAATGAGCAGTCTCAGAGATCAGAGGGAAGTAGGAATTTGGAATAAATGTTACACTATAGATTTGTACACCCTCACAAGGGTTGCCACATGATGCCTTATAATACAATTTGTATCATGTGGTTTGTAAAATAACAATGACCAGAAAGTAGCTTCTTGTGATTCTCAAATTTGGATCTGTTAAAGTCAGAACTTAAAAGCTAACAACATGTTTAGTGCAAGAGTGGAAAGGATTTTTATTTTTTCATCTCTATATCTGGCTGTAGTGTTTTGCTTGCCTCTCACAGTATATACAGTAATTTCCTTACAGTGGGACAATGTGTCTCTCATAGAGTGCAGCCAGACCAGCCCCTTTATGGGCCTCGAACCAAGATTAAATCTCCTGCCAGTGCAAACGGGCCTGAGAGGAGCCTGAGGCAGGATAGAGATCAACTGAATTCAAGAACTTTGCCTTTTGAAACTTTTATAAAGCCGTGTGTCCTTTCTCACAGTCAAAGAATTTTAAAAGGCGATGCAAATACAGGATTGTAAAATCAGAAGCGACCTGTTTCTCATTACAGCATAATGCTGCTGTGCAGTATGCTTTGGTTAAAGAAATGCTTTTACTCTTATCAGTCGCATTCTGAAAATTCATGGAAACATTTTTTGAATCTCTCTGTATAACCATTTTTTTGTGCAGTTTTTAATATTTTTTTCTCTCAAAATGAAGGAAAAAATACTTCATATCATGACACATACCAAACAATTCCCCTCACAGCATGCATTAGACCAGAAACATACTTTATGCAAGTATGCAAACGGCTGTTGTACACATGCTACAATTCAAATATTTAGGGACATTACAACATTTTGTTGAAAGAAATAAATACTTTTATTCAGGCACATTAATTTGATGAAAAGTGATACTTAAGACATTTATGATGTTACAAATTTCAACTTTAAATAAATGCTGTTCTTTAAACTTTCGATGCATCAAAAAATAAAGTGCATCACGGTTTACACAAAACTATTAAGCTGCAAACCATTTTCAACAGTGATAATATTAAGAAATGTTTCTTGAGCACCAAATCAGCATATCAGAATGATTTCTGAAGGATCTTGAGTAATGACTGCTAATAAAATTCAGCTTTACCATCACAATAATAAATCACATTTTAAAATATATTCAAATAGAAAACAGTGATTTTAAATTACAATATTTCACAATATTACTGTTTTTGCTGTATTTTTGATCAAATAAATGCAGAGAGCGTAAGACATAACGGTGAGTATAAATGACTTCAAAATCATTAAAATACTCAAAATAAATGTATTGTCCCCATACTTTGGATGGTAGTGTACTTGTACACACTATAAAACCTCAACTGAGTATTAAGGTATCCTTTAAATATCTGTGCTATTACACACTAGGCTTGCTGCGATAGACGGTGTTGGCGGTGATACCGGTGTTAAGCCGCAACACCGGTTATATCATTTGCCCACCGCGGCACCGTCGTTTTGATTTATATATATAAGAACAGACACTACAATTAAAACTGAACGCGGCTGCTCAATGCAGCGCACCAAATGAATGACAGTCACGCATCACAGATCAGATTTCATTTATCACTTGGAGAGAGTGAGTCGAGATGACTGACAAGAAGAGTGATGTGAAAAAGACAAGACGATGACAGATGAGTTTCAAAACAAAATGTAAAAGCACCTGTTTTTAAAAAAATTGGATTTTGAAAAGCCTGTTGACTTCTGCCATTAATCTAAGTGATATTGGAAGTTTTTTTAAACATTCGTTTCTCATTTATTTGGTTCCACAGTATTTGCTGATTTTTATTTTATTTAAACTGTGTATTTTTTTTTTTCATTATTTTACATCAAGGCGTAGTCCGTGCCTCCACACTTTCTTATTCATTAAACGTTCTACGTTTCATAGCCTAATTATTTGTTCCTCATTATGATTTTTAGTTTTGTATAACATATAATTGCACTGTCCACGGAGCGGACCTGACTAACATTTCACTGCTGGTTATACTCTGTATAATTGTGTATGTGACAAATAAAACTCTTGAATCTTGAAACCTATTTAAACTGTGTAAGTTATTTGTTATTTTATATTAGGCATATAGCATTGTGTATTTTTATTTGTTTTGTTAATAAAAGTTCTATGTTCTACGTTGTATTTTGTTGCTGCTTGAATTGAATTCAAGAAATTGATGCCGAATTGCCGCAAATTTAAAAGTGAAAGTAAAATGCTTTAACAAGCTATTTAAGCGAAGGAAAGTGAAGGAAAGAGGGAAAACTCAAACGAACTAAAAGCAAGCAACAGCTTGACGCCGAATTGCCGCTAATTTGAAAGTGAAAGTAAAATGCACACGGCGTTTACAGGCTATTTAAAACAGAAGGAATGCGAGGAAAAGAGGGAAACTCAAACGACCCCCCCACCGCGGTGATACCGGTATTACCGGTGTTGTCACACGTCGATTAACCAGTGGGAAAATTTCCTCACCATCACAACCCTATTACACACTGTTGACAACAGAAGATGACCTGTTTGGGATAATACACATTATAGCGCTCCTTGTGGTCATACTGAGTAAATAAAACTATAAGTTGTTTCTAACTCACTTTGAACGCAATGACATCAAGCTTATGTGCATTGGAGAATTCACATAATTGTGCAAAGTAGGTTTCAGCCATGTTATATAGGTTATATATAGTATTGAAATTGTGTATTCAAGTAAAATTAATTAAACACACCTGATCAGGCTGAGCGGACAGAAGTGTTCAGAGCCAAAATGGGAGAGCAGCTCAACCTACCAAAAAAAAAAAAAAAAAAAAAAGGGGAAAATACTGTAAAAATACATATCACACTCAAACATGGTCATACAACAAAACCAATGTTCATTTTACCTTCTTACAAAATCTAACAATGTCCCGTTTAGCCATGTCCCAATTATGTCGAACGAAGTGCTGAAGTTAGGGCTGGGCAAAAAAATCGATTTTTCGATTAATCGTTATTTTTAATGACGTCGATTCGATATCGATTCTCAAAAGCCGCGAATCGATCTTTTCCGGTATTTATTTCAGCACGCATTTAAAACAAGATCTGATTAATGTGATTCTTATCATTAGTCTTCTCCACTAGATGTCACCCTTATTTACCTTGCGCAATGTTACAACAGAAAGCCTGTCATTCATTCAGTGCTTATCATGGCGGAGATACTGTTGATGAGAACCAAGAACAAAGTCATACACATGATTCGTAATGCTCAGGTGAAATGCTATAGTAATACTACAAATCTGCGGAAGCATTTGATATCACGCATGATTTCTGCAATGAATGAATGGAGGTGGCGCGACGCACTGTTTTTTTTACTACACACATACTAAATGCGCGGACGACGCTCACGGTGTTTTCATCTTCTGCCGTCTCACTATATGATGATATTAACACACGAATATCATCTTCAGCTGCTCTGAGAGTCATTTCATTAGCATTTTATCGTTTAATTTGAGAAAACTACTGTCATATCACATACACAGCAGCTGCAAGTTCCTCACGGCAACCCGTCAAAATAAAAGTGTAGTTTAACGTGCAGAAACTGTCATAATAACTTACTATTTAGCAATCTTAAAACTCAATGCTACTACTACTAATAAATATTAATAAATCTTTGTTTTTAAAGGAATAACCCCATTTGTTTTCTTTTTAATTTTAACAGAATACCTCTGTTGTGCAGCACTTTGTTTGCCAAAAAATAAAAGGGTTTAATTTTCATTTGATTAGGATAAATTAAATTAATGTTTTATACCTTCATCTGATTACCAGAAAAATTAAGAAGAACATTTTATAGGGCCCTATTATTGTTTAAGAAAGGACCCTATACAAAAAAAAGAATAGGTTTAAAATACAGGCCTGTGGTTTCTTTCTTTTTATTAATCCACCATTTGTAAACTGATGTTTACTGTTAATTTTTTAGAAATATCAATAACTTTTGTATTAAAACTATATTCACTGAACGTAATAATTTTTTTTTTTTAAAAATCGAGAATCGAATCGAGAGCTTGCGAATCGAAATCGAATTGAATTGGGACATCTGAATCGATACCCAGCCTTAGCTGAAGTATTTGCAAAGCATGTTTCCCATGTGAGTGAGAAAAGATGTATATTTTTTTTTTTGTTTTGTTTTCTTTCAAGAATGTGTCACTGTATTACAGTATGTGAGCCTGCCACCCAAAGCAGCATCGACAAGATCTAAGAGAGAGGTGCGCTAACCTTCATGTATTTGATGAACATCTGATGCAGGAGGAGAAGACAGGAGAAAGCGGAAACAAAGAAAAACAGAGAGGAAAATCAGTATAAAAGACTTGATTCATGCTGTAGCAAGTCAAGCATTTCGAACTGTTCTTGTTTGCTCTGCCTTCATGACTTGAGCAGCATTACCAATGCAGGACAAAGCCAGCTGAGGAAAAGGCTGTAATTAGGAGCACAAAGTGGGAAATATAGCAGAGGAAAACAAGTAAACAAAAACACAAATAATAAACTTCACAAGAGTCAAGCAGAGTATGACAGAACAGGTTTAGGGCAGCTCAGTAATGGCAAAGCATTGTGGGACTCCTCAATTAAATCAATGGCACCTCCTGACATAGGTTACAGATAATTATGTAATCATCTGAGAACTCATAAATCAGATTGAGTGAAGAGAAAAATTCAGATCAAATGTAAACCGCTAAGCACCTGGAGTTAAAAAAAACTAAAACATAGGGATTAAACTGTGGTTTGGATTTCTTTCGATTAATTAGTTTGTATGCCACTATTTTATAAAAGACACACACACACACAGTACTGAACTGTTTCACTCAAAACGCAAATTTCTTTGGCCATCTAGCAAAAAATGTCTTAGCAAATGTGAAAGTGAATGTGTTTCTACCCAAGCACTTAACTCTTACTACACTGACATATATAGACACACCAACCATATAAGGATATGAATGTGTGTGTATTCAGCATCATACATTACACACAGATTTAAACTGAACAATAGTCATCAGAGTCTCAGGCCTGAGGGAAAGGCACGGCTTTCCTCATATGTCTTAACTGTCCCACTTTTTCAGTCACCTTAAAAAACACACTTTGTTAATGCAATTCCATGTTATTTAGATCACAGGTGACAGAATAATCGTGTGTGATCCCTGTCAAGATGTTATAGTTTATAGATAAAAATGCTAATGTCAGAGCACAGATCAGTGACATCATGCTCTTGTTTTTAATATTTTGGTACTATTAAGTATTTAATACTTAATACTGTGGCGCGTTTTGTCGCCAACATTCTATTTTCCAGTTTATTAAATAAATTTCTTTTTTTTTAAATTTTCAGCTTAAATGCGCTAATTAAGGAAAAACAGGATTTGCTAAAATTATATATTTCGCTCTTCCAAATTAGTGTTTGGAAGGAAATAATTAAAAGCAGGGACACTACCATCTACTCTAACAAAACTAGCTTTTCTATGACAAAATGTCACACTGTACTATGCACAGCCTTGCAACTAAGCGAGCAAAAACCATAATGAAACGCCCTTCTACAATTTCCACTCTCAAGGAAATCATGTAGCTTGGGAAGAACAATTCATTTCAGTAAACTGTAGCGACTGGCACCCCTTTTACCTTGACATATTTGGCATAGAGTTGCTCGTCCAGAGGGAAGCTCTGTACTGTGCGTTCATCACGGGCGTGAAAGGTCCCCAGCTTGATCCACTTATTGGTCGGATATCTGAATTCAACAAATGATTTTTAAAGGAAAGGTTAAGTTGGTGTTGATATAATGCAGTCTCCTAACCAGGCACGAAGTGATTAGATTTCAACAGCATGCAATTTGTTCCACCCAACAACCACAAATTATTCCATGTTTAATGTGAGGGAGGATTTTGGATGAATTAGATTTCACTGCAATCTGTGAAATGTGCTGTGGTTGGCCAGAACAAAAACTCAGATCTGCATTAGAGATCAGTCAACATATCACACTGTTCCTGGTTATGAGTGGGAATACTATGTATGTCTACGTGAGTGATGTTACCTGTCACTTATAGACACAAGGAAATCTTTTGGTGTAGAGGAGAACAACTCAAAGTTTGCAATATCCAGCTGCTTCACCTGGATTGGCTCACAGAGCTCAATAACAAACCTGAAATGGGAGATTAAAAGAGGATACATAGGGGAAATTAATTTATTAAAAGTAACAAATCAACTGTACTGACACGAAAACTACTTATACTGAATCAGAAGGCACAGGAAAGAAAACTTACAATTTAATTAGTTCATATGAATGCAAGGCAAATTTTTATATTTCATGTTTAATGTATATTTTAGACTCCATGACTGGTCACCATTTCTTTAAGGTTTTGAAACCACTTCTTTTGCCTACAATAGTTCATTTTACATGGTTTTACAGTCTAACAAATTAATTTTGAAAGAGTTAAAACCGTGAAATTAAAATCATTCTAAATTTTGATAATGTTTTTCTATTAAAACAACAAAAAAATTTAGTATTGTAGCACAGAGGTTGTGTAAGTACATTTATTCAGCCACCATAATTGATAATAATATAATCAAGATTCACGTTCGGATTTATTACAATTTGTCACTGAAAAGGTTTGCTTGTAGCTTTAGTTGTATCAAACAACACAAATGTAGCGTTGTGCATGAATGACCACAGACTGTATGACACTTTTATTTATTTATTTTTTAATATCTCAGTAGAGACTGCTAAAGCCCAACAAACCTATTTGTCTGTATTTTCATATAATTAGTGCTTTTTTTCAGTGTAGGACATGAAAATGATTGGCAGGTTGGGAAGATTAAGCAAAACACTAGGTGGAATATGTATCCAAGAGAAATGGGGGTTTTATACTCTTGACATCTGGCAACCCCAAGCATGAAAGCTCATGGAGGCTTGTTACCAATGCAAGATAAATGTCAAATGGGTGAGACAAAAAAAAAAAAAAAAAAAAAAATTCAGGATAAATAACCAGTGGGCATATCACAGACAATTATGCTTAACTGAGATAAGCATAAATCACAATCATGATTAAAATACAATTAAACATGCAGCCCCACATGTAATTTCCCTCAGTTATTAAGAGGCTATAAAATAATTAACAAAATGCTGTTTAAAATAGATGAGTTTAGCATCTCACACCACAGGACATCTCATCAGTACTTTATGTCAGCTATCATTTACACAAATGGGAGAATAGAGAGTGTAAAATTCAATTCTCCATTGTCTCTGAGCAGCTGCTGCAGTCTACAGTTTTCTGTTTTATCTGCAGTGACTCACCAGATCTTGGTACTGCAGGGGTTCAGCATGTACAGATCCATGTTCTCCATCAGGATGGCAGATGTGCTCTGAAAACACAAAACACACAGAAAAACACACATATGTTAGACAATTGCTGATCACAAACTAATCAATAACATTGCAGATGCAGGGACAATAACAAGTAATTAAATGATTGTCCCATTTTATGCCCCTGGTGAAAATCCATCCATCTTTCTATCTGCCCCATATGCTGTTTTGCAGTTTCTTGCGCTGTACCTTGGCCTCATTGTTGGCCGAGAGGATTTTGGCCCCACATTCGACAGAAGCGTAGTTATTCTTGAAATTCTTTTGGACCTTTTTGACTGGATGAGGGCTGCCATTTGATGAAGTGTGCAGAGACTGACCTGAAACCAACAAAACAGGTTACATATCATCAGTCAGATTTTTTACACTTTGAAACAGGTTGGCTAAGTATGCGAGTATGAGTGTGTCATGCCAAGTGCAGGTGGGTGTGTTGATCTGTCAATTACAGCACTGAAAACAAAAGAACGACTTATCTTTATGTATGCACATAGCATGTATGTAGTCACTATCTGTAACAGATAACCCCTGTGAATGGCAAAATTGTTGGATTTTAACTGTCAATAGCTGCTGTCATGACCTTATGTGACAACCTTTAGGGAAAAAAAGCTATTCATTAACACTGTGCTGATTACAGCTTGCAAAAACAACCTGAAAAAGCAGCCTCAACATGTTGCAGACAATAATTTAGTTTTCTACATTTGATTTAACAAATTTGTTTTTCGAGAACATTCTAGGTCAAGCAGCCCAGGCTATGAATAGCACCCAAAATATCAAGGAAACTGATCAAATTTCAGTTGCGTGATACTGTGATTCGTAATCCTCACTTGAACCCAAATTCTATGTACTTGAAGAGTTCTCTCTAGTTTTACTGTGTGTACTGCAACCGCTAATTAATGATGACAAGGGTCAATTAACATACTGTTAGACAGTGGTTGTTAATTAGTTGACTTTGTGATTTTTGAATGTGCACACAAACACACAGAGATGTGAAAAACCCTGATGCACTAAAGCAAGAGTTTAATTGTTCAGCTGGCCTGGAGCATGAGCTTAGAGTTTGGTTACTTTAGTTGCAGTGTACCGAAGCAATCCATTACAGTAGCTTACACGTGTGCATACTGGGTTATGCAACAGTCACTGTGCTCACCACTGAACCGACAAATGTGAGCAAGCAAAAAAATAAAACTATTATAAGCAAGAAAAAGCAAGGGGGGGAACAGAAATTCATGATAGAAAGAGATAAAAAGAAAGGGAGAGCTCTGTGAAATCAAGCAGAAGTGTGTCCTAAAGGAAGTGCGTGCGAGTGTGTACTGATGCAGAAGAAGCACGGGGCAGCCTGGCATGCGATGATTCACTGATGAACACACAGCTCTGTGAGTGTGCACGTGACCCAAAGCCATCTCTTACTTTTCTTCTCCTCTACTTCCATCACTTTCTTCTTCCACTCATCAAAAGTGGGGATGTCCTCTTTACCAGGTACAGGAGGGTCTGTCGCTCCCTCATGGTCCACCACCTGAAAAAAAAAAAAAAAAAAAAAATCAAATTTTTATTACAGTGAACAAACTACAACCCAACCTTCCTCAGTCCTAAAACTGGGAAATGCCATTTAGGAAATTTCGTGTTTTCTATTTCAGTAGCATCATGCTGGGTAGCTACAGCAAATGTGAAATTGGTATTGGTTTGGAATTCACATAATTGTAAATGAAACAAATGATATTATATTACAATACAATTATGAACTGTTTGAATGTTTTGAACTGCTCAAATCCTGAAAAAAGTTTGTTTCCACAAAATATTAAATAGCACAACTGATTTCAGTTAGGATAATAAGAAATTGTTCTTGAGCAGCATATTACAATGATTTCTGAAGGATCATGTGACACTGAAGACTGGAGTAACGATGCTGAAAATTCAGCTTTGTATCAAAGGAATGCATTTCATTTTAAAATATAATAAAATAGTTTTCAAATTGCAATTATATTTCACAATATTACTGTTTTTACCTGTATTTTTGGTCAAATAAATGCAGCGCTGGTGAGTATGAGTGATTTCTTTCAGAAACATATTCATTATAATGTAACTATACAGACACATTACATGTCTATATGGGATTATACGCTTTGGCATTATACACAAAAGGGTGGTCTTTCCTTCTGTCTCCCCATCACTTTTCCTTTTTCTTGTCTCCCTTATCTCTGTCCCTCTCTCTGTGTGTCTGTCAGTGCCTAAACAGCAGCGCTGAGTGAGCATTTGGTTGATTAAACATTTACAAGGCTGTCCTGTGGAAAACAAACATTCCTAACTCTCTCTTCTTCCTCTCCTCCACTCTTATGCTTTCTCTTCCATTTTCATCTTCTCCATTTAGGGTGTATGTGTCAGAGCAGCTTTACGAGAGAGGAGGGGATGTTTTAGCTCTGCAGATCTCTAACAGCAGGGTGTGGAGAGGCTCAGTGGTAATCGAATACAAACCCTTTCATTCGCTACATAATGGGGGGAAAAGGTAGGGAAGGAACACTATGGGGTGCAAAATGTAGCGATTATTGTCATCATGTTCTTTTAGGTGGTGTAAGTGAAGGAAAAACTAAACTAGAAAAAGTATCAGCGCTTGAAATGGTTTTAAAATACAGACATTATACTTTTTTGCTCCATACCTGAAATCTACCTGATTATATGTCATTATAAAAAGGACAAATCTGAATGGATGATCTGCGAAGCCATTATGAAGTGACAAAAAAATATATATCTGACAAGATATTAATACGTACACTCCGTGTTGGGGAAAGTTACTTTTAAAAGTAATGCATTCCAATATTACGTGACTCCATAAAAAAGTAACATAATTAGTTACTTTTTATGGAAAGTAATGCATTACATTACTTTTACGTCACCTGGGCTGGGCTTGCTTATTTATTTTTAATAACAGAAAACCAAAAAGTTATATTTTTGGTGACTATAAAGGCCCTTTCACACCATGAGTGAAATTAATAAGCCTCAGGCTGAAGAAAATGCCTCTGCACTTACTCCCAATTTCTCTCAACATGGAGACAGGAAAGGTGTCAGTGAATAAATAGGAAAACAAAGTAACTTGCGTTACTTATTTGAAAAAGTAACTCAGATGTTTTCTTGTTAATTTAAAAAGTAATGCATTACTTTACTAGTTACTTGAAAAAAGTAATCTGATTACATAACTCTTACTTGTAATGCGTTAACCCCATCACCTCTTACACTAAGTTTGGGATCATTAAAGTTTTAAAAAAGTAATATTTCTATTTAGCAAAGTTATATTAATTATTAATTATAAACTACACTTTAAAATATATAAAATTATATTAAATTACTGTGCAGTCTTGGAGAGCATAAAAAAAAACTTACTGACTCAAAACCTTTCAATGGTAGTTGATGTCTAAAATGTTAAGATTGCATATTAAATATTTATCTATTTATTTGTCAAATTGAAGTGATTTAATTATCTACTTTTTAAACTATTTAATTATTTATATTTGAATTCTTCATTCTATTTTTCAGCACCTATAGTGTTCCATATACACCTGTGACAGAAAATTCTATTTTGCTTAGCAACAAACAAACAGTACTATACTGATGGAAAAATTGCTTTTGATTATTATTAATACAGTTAACTGTTTATTGAGCACTTGCCTCCATTTTCTAAAAGCATTATGCCATTAGTCATATGTACTAAAGTGATTTTACCATGTTTAATGGGGTTTAAGTAACGCAAAGCCTCTTGTGGGTATTTGCTTTATCTCTCACTGTTAGAATTAATTAGCCATGTTAGATTAGTCTGACAAATAGTGTGTGTGTACCTGCTGGCTTTTTGTAGGTGGAGGGATACTGGCTGTCTGCCCCAGCTCTGTGAGGTCCAGCTCACTCGGGAGCAGAGTGGCAGTCGGGTCAGCACTGGTCTCTGTACTCTGTACTCCCAACGTGTCGGACTCATTCTCTGCTTCCTTCTCCGCATGTTCCTCCACAACACTATTAAGAGCAAGAAAAGAGAGGAGAGAGAGGGTGGGGAAAGAAAGAGACCTTAGTAGATTGCTACACATAACAAAAAAACAAAAATAAAAGTACCGCAAGTGACAAGCAAAACAAGCATTAAAAATGGTGTGTCACAGCATTGGGAAAGAAAATTAAATGGTAAACCAAACTGACAAAAATGAAATGAAGAAATGAAAAATGAAAAAAAAAGAAAAAAAAAAAAGCAAGGCCAGAAGACGTGGCTTGATGTGCCTGAAGCAGCTCCGTTACTTGGTTAACCATGGGTCACCAAGTCACTTGATGCAACGCGAGTACTGGAGTTACCGTAACGTTACCATGTAACCTGCCGTTTACCTGTTGCTCGGTACTCACCTGGTGAGCGTGGTGCCAAGGGACTGGCTGAAGGGGGGCACAGAGCCCACCTCACACTGACTGGCACTAGAGTTCTCTAGAGGGGCATCAGGACGCGGAACGTCTAGTCCACTGAAGGAAAGAAATCAAATGGCGTTTACCAAAAGAAAGGAAAATAGAGAGGAATGGGAGAGGAATACTAATGGTGAGAGGGAGGGGGATAGAAAGGATAAGAGAGAAAGAACTCTTGCCCAGGTATGGACTGAACACTTGTCCGGGGTTCTATAGAAGGTTCCTGTAGTACTGGTTTATTACATTTTAACTCGCAGAGTGATATTGCCTTTTTTTGGCCCTTGTTGAAATGGAAGATTCGTAAATGCTCCAAGTCCAGTGAAAACAAGTTATAGTGGACTACTAAAGAAGGTGAGATCCACTCTGATGCAGTTGAAAAAAAAATGTCCAAAGTAGATGCCAAATGAAGTCCATGAAGTGATGATTGTATGCTTGACTGATTCAGTTTAAAAGTTTGGATGGAGAAATGGATCACAATGACTCGATAAGAAAAAATCAAATGAAAAAATGAAAAATACAAACATTCAAAGTTCCCACCCTCTTCTCTCCCAAACGGCTGTGCTTGTACTCACCTGGAGGGGCTCTCGGAGGAGGTGACTGAGGTAGGTGAGGCTGACTCTGGGCTCTTCTGGAGTTCAGCAGGAGGTGCAGACGGGTCTTCTCCGTGCGGGTCAGTCTGTGGAGGGGTTAAAGCAACGGAGGCGTGGGCAGCCTGGTCCTCTGTGGCAGTGGCCTGTGGAGTTTCAGGGTCTGGCTGGGGCTGGGAGAGTGGCGGTGCTGTTTGGGTCTGTGTAATTGTTGGTGGTTGAGCTGACTGTTGTTGGTCTGATTGTTGGGTGCTCTGGGGTTCTGGTTGCTGCTCCTTCTGCTGTTGTTGTTGTTGTTGTTGTAGCTCAGGGAGAGCAGACTCAAGCTGAATCTGCAGATCCTCCAACACTTCCAAATTCACAGTCTACAATGACAGAAACAGATAGAGATTAATAATTAAGCAACAGAAGAAGGGTTTGCTATTAAAAACATATCTTGACTATGATTTGGTTGCAGACATGAGCTGGAAGATCACAGCAATGGAGTCTGATTCTGGCAGTAAATCTTATTCATTTTCTTCATAAGGGAGTTGATTTTTAACTGAAAAATAGTTAAAGATAGACCCACTGTGAGCTACAAGGTTGTTAATCGACGGTATATGCTTTTGTAGCCATCAACCCGCATTATTTCAAGTTATGTTTTTAAAGAGATTGTTCACTCAAAAATGAAAATTCTGTCATTAATTACTCATCTTCATGTCGTTCCAAACCCATAAGACCTTCGTTCATCTTCGAAACACAAATTAAGATATTTTTGATGAAATCCAAGAGCTTTCTAACCCTGCACAGACAGCAACGCAACTGACATGTTCATGGCACAGAAAGGTAGTAAAGACATTGTTAAAACAGTCCACGTAACATCAGTGGTTCAACCTTAATTTTATAAAGCTAAGAGAATACTTTTTGGTACTCTTGTTAACGTACGTTGAAGACTGACATTGAAGAGAAGAACTTGTTGAATAAAGTCATTATTTTTGTTTTTCATGCACAAAAAGTATTCTCGTAGCTTCATAAAATTCAAATGGACTATTTTAACAATGTCCTTACTACCGTTCTGGGCTTTGAACGTGTCAGTTGCGTTGCTGTCTATGGAGGGTCAAAAAGCTCTCAAATTCAATCAAAAATAACTTAATTTGCGTTCCGAAGATAAACGAAGGTCTTACAGGTTTGGAACGACATGAGGGTGAGTGATTAATGACAAAATTTTCATTTTTGGGTAAACTATCCCTTTAAATAATCGTGTTATATAGAGTTCATGGTAAAAAAAGTCATTACCTATGATTATGCAAATAATCTCCTTGAATCAGAGAACTGCATCAAGGAAATTGCACCAAAAGAGATTTTCAGTGCCCACCTACTCCCATGAAGTACTGCGAATGAGTCAGTCTCCCCAAGTTCTCAATCTACTTCAGTATTTGTATATACAAGCATATTTTGCTAAATCTCTATGGAAAAATACTTCTGGAACCAAAAGCAGGCAGGTGCTGGTTACTCTATGTTGCTGTTCATATTGAGCCAAAGGTCTCTTGCTTTTATGCAAAGAGTTTAAAATCAAAGAAAAGAAAGTCAAATGAAATAAATATAAGATGTCAAATGTGTGGGTAACATCCAAGGTTGAGGTATGTAATAAAAGGAAACCGATCTGATGGTTGGATTGCACTGGCACCTGTTTGTGCTTCTCTTCGTGTGGGGCGTCTTGTGAGTGCAATGATGTTTCCTTTAGTGCAGCTCTCTCTGTCTCCAGGCCCACGTCGTACGATGACTGAGTGTGTGTCGCCCTTTCCTCTTCAACCTAAAAGAGAAAAACAATGTTACTTATGGGTAAAACATCAAAATAAAGAGCAAGAAAAGGTTACAAGGTTAGTTTCTCACACAAACAATTTCATGCCATTTGTTTTGTCCTTTTTGGAGCTTGACAACCCCTGTTCACATGTACTTTTGCGGTTTCATTGAGAGCAACATGATCATTGTGCTGAAAATCCGTTTGTGCTCCTCAGAGGGGTTTAGAATAACATGATTGATGAGTGATCCTTTTAACAACAGATAAGTTGACAGTCCTGACTTTGTTTCTATGAGGGTAAAAGAGACGTTTTTCAAGGGCAAACAGCTATCGTTCAAGTTTGGCAGGAGCAAAGAGAAAACACTTTTGTGACTGCCAGAGGGGAAAAAATGTGCTGAAGTGCAAAAAGGGTAAGTTTACAGATTCACGCTTTAGCTGAACATTCGATTGCTTCTGAACTTTAAAGATAGCATGCTAACACAAGCTAAACTGGGATTAATCAGTCAGCCACTACGAAATATTAGACAACCAGAAGAATCCACACTCCTATACAGCCTTGAATCTATAGGTTACACAAGAGGAGGAGGGTCTTTGCTGGGGCCCCTGTCTTCAAGTCCCTTTATAGATTAGCCTGCTGAAAGACAATGTCAACAACAGTCTGCACTTTGAATAAGGAACTATTGCACAACTTCAAACCTATACAACAGCCAAAGAATCTCTCTTCTCTAAAGGTCAAATGTATATGATTCTCATTTCACAATACAGAGTTAAATGATGTAAAGGACACACCCTTATTGACCTAACAGGAGAAGAGTTCAACTGCTAGCAAGTCATCAAGGCATTTAGCTGGTAACTGTGGAGTCATTGTTTTTCATTACCTTGTCGTCGGCCCCTGGTTCCTGCGTTGTGTAATGGCTGTGATCCTGTGCAGGGAGTCCTGGGCCAGAGGAGATCTCTTCTGAACAAGAAACATGACGACAAGAGTGCCTGCAACACACAGAGACAAACGTAAGATTCCCAAACATGGTTTGTATATGAGTGACATGTACCAAATATTAAAAGCAATGCATCTCTATCATGTGATATAAAAACTGTCTTAACACTCTTGTAAGGTGGTAAGAGCTCATGATGACACTGAGCTCACATACATGCTCCACCATAGCAAACGAGAAATGTGCAAGGCTGAGATGCAAGATTATGCCTGTTTCTGTTGTTTACTCTGTTTACAGTAAACCCTCCAGTTACTCTGTTATTCTGACTAAAGCCAATTACATCAGAGCTCTTGTGGAAACAGTTTCACCGAAAAACAAAATGCCATGTTTCAATCATTCTCACGGTTTTACAGACTAACACAGTCTAATGCTATACAAGCCTAGTTGAGAAATAGTGTCTGATTGGCAAGGATTTCACACCTGTTATGTTTTCAGTCAGGTCAATAGAGGTGAGGAATTTATGTTTGGATTAGTGATGTGGAAAACCACAGATTTACAGTCTACTCTGTGAGTTCTCTAATGAATTTGATTGGTTTAGGGTCCACACAACAAATTGGATGCTTTTTAAAGAAGTGTCAGGATTGCAGACACTGAACTATGATATACCATTGTAATTCTATAACGTTGATTTCGATGATAAGGTTTTAGTGTGCTGACTGTCTAACAACTCAGGCCTTTGTACAATACATTTATAAACACAGAATAATAAATACATCATCCTTAACAATTGTAATAACAATTATGATTCATATTTAATTTTTTGGCCATAAAGAAATTGTGAAGAGAAGGTGGCAACAGGAAATGGAAAATACTGAGCAGGATTCGAACTTGCATAGCCTACGTAAGGACTAAGGCTCAATGTGTCACAGCATGTGCTCAAGAATTCAATTCAAGTTTAGTTCTACTCCAATGACCGCATTGGTGCTTGGCTAACTATTACCTCACTCTTCACTAGGTTGAGAAATTAACTGTATGAATGAAACGGCCAGTTAATCATTACACAGATTTTACGTGGCAAAACACCATTGTAGAGACACATAAAAAAGGCCTATGATTTCTGTGATGTGGAAAACACAGTTTACTGTATAATATGAAATTCACAGAATTTGGTAAAATTCCAAACCACCAAAACAAAACTTTAGATTAACTTTCAGAAATTGACAGATTGTAGTAAAAAGAGTTTGGCTACTAGGACTAGGATATATTACTATTGCATAGTTAAACGTATTCTCAGAGTAATAAAAATAACACTAGTACAACTTAGTCAAAAAAGGAATATCACACAATCAAAAGATTGTTCATGTTTTCATTTATACTGTAAACCTCAAAAGCTTGTTTTATTTAATTGTTTTATTTTGTTAGATTATATTTTAAAACTATTGACGTTTTATGAATTTGTTTTGTTTGCCACAGTTTGATGATCAATTTGTATTAAATCATAAAACACAGAAACCAGAGAAATTAATACAGGAACTGAGGCGCAAAAAATAATTTGGGTGAAACAAAAGATTGCACTGTGCCCTATTATTGTTAAAATTGTAATCAGTTATTACATTGTATACATTTAACTGACTAGACATGATTTTGGTTTACATAGTAAATTAAAATTTATTACATCGTTAAAAAATAAAGAGAAAAAAAATAAAGAATTTGATAAAAAAATAAAAAAAAAAAATTATAGGGCCCTACACAGCATTTCTATTCCGTGTTTAGCTTTCAGCTGCATTAAACTAAGTTTATGCCACCTTGCAACACTCACACTGTCCGTTCAGCACCAAAAACATGCCGTGTTTGGAAATGAATGCAAACTACACTGACAGCAGTATCTAAAATGAATATTAACTAACACTCTGCACCAAACTGATCAATTAACCGTATATTGACCAATACCATCTAAATTTAACCACCAGCACAGATCCACATGGGAGGTAAAATCATGGCAAAAATCTTGTACTATGCATCTGCCCTCCAAAGAAAGCTGTCAGATGACTTGTTGGAGAATGAACAACAGCTGGGGCTTGTCATTATACGCACTCTCTGTCTCACTCTCGTTTCAAATGGTAACAGAGTAACTTGAGAGCGTCACCTTGACTAGATTTAAGAGTCAGAAGAACCTGTACACATGCAGGCTCATGTTAGCACACTGTCAGCACCCCGGCCTGTATGGTCAAACTCTCATTCAACGTTGGACTTTAACCACTGTCAAGTGACTCCTCTGATGGGACTCTACTCCCTATTATCAGGGCTCGTAATTAGGTGTTTACTTGAGGAAAGCATGTATGGGCAAGTCACAGCATAGGCACACCCACTTTAAGACATAATGAAATGGTTTACAATAAGGAAAAATTGCAAAAAGAGCCATAAATGACTAATTGTAAAATGATGGAAGACGAAAAGGAAGGTTTTTACACCCCTCCAATTCTATATGTTATGACTGATGTATATGGATCTGAGCTAATGATTAATGGGTCAAACCTTGAACATACACAAACCCACAGATATAGCGTCCATATAGGTGTCAGTAGTGAGTTATTGAGCGACAACTTATATATGCTTGTGGGTCAAATGACTCAAAACAATAATGTCAGGGACATCACATACATATAGGCAAACTAGGCAGTTGCCTAGGGCAGCAGCTTAGTGAGGATGGCAAAAGAAATCTAGACAGAGAGAAAGAAAAATGCACATTTACACTGGAATTGTCAATTTCAAAATATGTTTATTGGAATGATTTTCTTACTATTATTAAAGCAACATCTAGGGTTTATTAATGTAACAAAGTGACTGTGTAAACAGTTAGGCATTTTATATATAACGTATGTGTAACAGTTCCTATTTAAATGATAGAAAGGCATACATTGTTACTTTTTATGACAATTTAGTATTCAATTTACTTTATTTACTTTCCCGTCTAATGAAACATGCTGCGACTTTATTCCAATGTGACTTACATAATGCAGTTCATTTCAAGCATGCAAAACATGCTCAAACCGCACACATTTGAATTTGTGCTGAATGAGAGCAGTACATGAGCCCAAGTTTGCTTTAACAGTTAATTCATATACATATTAAATTGTTGCACTGAATGGCACAAATTCAAATAATGGAATAGGTATTTGATGAACTGCTTTTGTATTGTTTGAGTTTTTAAATTAAGTTTTTAAAGTCATAGTGATTTTAGTCATACTTAAGTTTACTTAAGTTAACAAGTCTACAACATGGTTGCATGCTCTTTTAATTAATCAATTAATAATTTTTTCCATCTTAAATGGGTTTTTGCAGATCTAATGAATCAAAAAATGAAATGTTATCCAAATATCCAACAAAAAACAATGGTTGAGTCCACAAAAAAGGTTGCTGGAAACTAAAAATGCAACTGCACTTTCACATGTAGCCTAAAGGTTATCACGTGAAGTAGTACCCCCTGGAGAATGTGCGATAAGGATTGTGCCTGTACAATAAACCAGACTGGGTGATCAGTCTTACGATTTTATCTTTGTGCTAATGACCAGCTAACCATACATTATCATGTTTGCTACAAGGTCAGTAACATAATTAAATAAATGATGATTAAATATTGATTTGAGCTAAAATTGAATTATATGTGAGAAGCAGGAGAATGCAGAGTGATACGAGTTGCCTGGGACGACTATGAGTTATTAGTGGTCATTATACAACAACTTACTAAAACGAAGTACTCCAGAGTGCCTTGTAACAAATATTTATAGAAAAGTTCCAATGTATTTGTAGTACAATTTAGACACAGCAAAAATAAAATGCAAATGTCCATTCCAGCTCATCTGTAGATGACATGAGCATAAGCATCAGATGCCTTCAGCTGCTGTTAAGCCCAAAGCACAACGTCCAGTGCTTATTGTGTCTTGCCATGATTCTTTACACTTTTTTCATATGTACTTATCTACATTCATTTGCACACCAACAGATTTTAATTATGCAAATCATGTTTGGCTTCATGTAAAAGGCAGCACTGAATGAGGATCAGATGAGAGGTGGAGCAGGAGGTAGTACACACACAAAAAAAAAAAAAAAAAAAAAAAAAAAAAAAAAAATCTCAAATGTAGGTCAAACAGAGTGATTCATCAGGGTGGAATCGTGTCAAAAATAACACCATAGATAGATGAATGAGATCAAAACCTACTAATATTTAAAACTTATACTCCTCCATATCACACAACACTCATTGTAGGCTTATGTGGAGAATATACACATACTTTTATGGTGCCAATTTTGAAACCAGTCCTAGTAGCCAAAATCTTTTTACTACACCACAGCAAAAACCATCAGACATGTCAAGACAAGAAAACAGGTCAAACCCTTACCGTAAAAAGAGAGAAAAAAAAAAGATGTTTACATTATCTTCCCAAAAAAGGTCATTGCACTCAAAAAAAAAAAAAAAAAACAGCTCAAACTTCTGTACATGTTGGCTTTTTGCCTTCTCCAGTTTAAAATATTGTCCCTTTCTGACATTACATAACAGCCATCCAAGTCACAAGTGATGCTGAGTGCGTTAAATAACCACAATCAAAGAGCAGAGCGGCTATGGGGGAAATAAATGTTCATATTTAGATATTTCCGTTGTTGGGAAGCAGCCCGACACAGGAGGCCGTGTGGCCCACAAGCATATCAGAGCTACTGTTGCACTTCCATTGGAGAGGAAGCTTATGGGAACTCAGTGGGAGAATATCGTCTCACATTTAGCTCTTATTTATGAGAGCACTTACAGGGAAGCACAGCAGCAGGGATAGAGCAGACACAAAGGAGCTGAAGCTGATGACAACGGCAGAACTAGGACACGGTTCTATTCATCAAAAAATCCTGAAAAATGTATCACAATTTTGACAATAATAATATTAATAATAATAATCAACATTTCTTCAGCAGCAAATTAACATATTAGAATGGTTTCTGAAAGATTATGTAACACTGAAGACAGCAGTAATGAGACTGAAAATTCAGCTTTGCATCACAGAAATAAATTATATTTTAAAATACAACCCTAACCCTAAAACAGAAAATAATTATTTTAAATTTCAATAATAATAATAATTCACATTTTTGATCAAATAAATGTAGCCTTGATGCCTTCAAAAAACATTTTAAAAAAATAAAAACTTCTGATCAGAAGTGTGCCCCTTTTTAATATTAGGTTAGTTTTTGTACTAACAGAAGAATCAGTTATTTCGTTGGCTGACTTCTTGCTTAATTTTCATTACATCAAACAAATATCACATGTGCATCAAACACTGCATTGTCACCCTTAGGACAAGATACGGGAAAAGATACCAAACTAGTTCATGTACAAACACATTTTTCTTTTGTTTAACCAAAAGATCAGTTTCACACCCTTCTCAGAAAGTCAGCTGAAACTGGAACTCTTGAAGTGCTAATCAAAAATAGGAATCAGCTGGTCTTAGTGCAGCTACATATTCACGTAAACAGTCTCAGTGGGTTACCATGTATTTATTATGTTGATGGTTTCAGTTGCATTCATGTTTATCTGAACCAGTTCATGGCCGTACACTTGCAAGTGAAGGTTGATCTGTTGGGTTACATCCTAATCACCTAAGTGAGGTGATTGGGACATAACCCAACTGATCATTCAAGTAAGAAGCCAAATCGTAGGAGAAACACTCAGCCTGAGATGCAATGCAAACAATCAATATATCACAACCCAGCAGTCATTGTGGACTATCTCAGATCTACACGAAGGTTTGTCCATACAAGCGAGGGACCCTGCAAAATAGCAGCGCAGCTCAGTACAGAAAGTATGCACCAGGACAGAAAATGGGCGGCGGGACACTACACAATAAATAATGGCAATCAATTTGCCGGTGCTCCATTTGATGCGACAGATCGCTTCTTTTTGTGGCAGTGCTTATTCTCTCTGTCTGTCTGGATGAGTAGGTTTGGGAAAGCCAGGCGCCCAGCAAAATCCCCCAAACATTTCCTGTTAGCTTTAGCCCTATTCTTCATGCCAGAACAGACCAGGAGCCACAACTGTACAACAATCCTAAACAACAATACCATTAAACTTCACATCATCTACCAGGGAATGTCATTAAATGAGCTTGTGAAGCACACTTTTAAATGTTTTCTTAGCTCCATTTCATTTAAAAAATAAGAATTCATGCTATAGTCAAAACAGACTAGTGCAAATACAAGAGAAACTGAGAACACCTGGACTTGTGCAAAGCGTACATAAATAATTACTAATGAATGTTCATGCAAATACTGTGGTTGCTTTTTATGGTTGATGGAAGTGGCACTATTTACCAATGATAAAAGTGTGCATACATCCGTCTAACATGGTGATAAAACTTAAATTTGGTAAATTAAGAAAGAGGAAAAAGTATTTGTCTCGTACAAAAGTTCTCATTAGGAAAGGTTTTAAAAGGAAACCTATCAAGATATTAATATATTAGTATCATCAATAACATGAATGCATGCAGTGCAATGTCTTCTCCTGGCAAAGGCATTAGCAATCTTTTTCGGCAGCACAATTCTTGCACGCTAGAGTAAACAGCATAGAGATGGCAATGAACAACTGTAGTGAAATAAGGCAAATAAGTGACAGTGGAAAATATCTTTTGGCTATTCAGAGGTGTGTCGCCTCTGAAATCACAATGACGCAGGAAGTGATGAAATATTTGAAGGGATCTACATGATCCTACATGAACAAATGCAGATATCATTGAGTGAGTTTTTAAATGAAAAAACTTTCTGTGTGCTGTCGGGTATTTGTCACAGTTCTCAGGGAGGGAGTGGCTGTGAATGGACGCTGCTGTAAACTGTGGCTACCGTGTGAACAGGGCTTTCTTTATAACATTGTGCCTCCAGGCCGAACTCTTTTGAATGTGTCTAAAATTAGGCAGCAAGAGAAAGTCTCAAGACACATCTTGTGATTTTGGTCTGGTTGAAGAAGTGAATATTGGTTGATAAGTAAGATGGAGAATCTAAAAGTGTTTTAAAGTAAAATTTTAAATCAGCCTCTGGTGTTACAGTCCAGCAAACTAATTTAGCACCCATACGAATACCTCCACAATGACATTACAATTGACAAAACTTTAAAACGAAAACAGATTAGGGATGCACTCATTTTAGATTTTGGGATGATACCAATAAGACAATTACTTTCATGTGTTGATACCCGATAGATGACTAATACAGAAATCCTACACCATTTTTTTTTCAAAATAAATGAAAAATACATAAATAAAATACATCAATAAAACAAAAAATTAAATAAATAAATAAAAAAATTAAAAAAGTGCTGTCAAACAATTAATCGCTATTAATTGCATCCAAAATAAAAGTTTGTGTTTACATAATACATGTGTGTGTACTGTGTAGGCTATATTTATTATTTATATATTAATGCACTCACATCCATTATATTTATATATAAAATATTTATATTTAATATAAAGTATATATAATACTATATACACAGTACATATATATATATATATATATATATATATATACACACACAGTACTGTGGAAAAGTCTTAGGCACATTAGTATTTTCACCTCAACAAAGGGTTTTAAGCCAGTTATTTCTATCTTTTGCTGTAGTGTGTCAGTAGGAAATATCAGTTTACATTTCCAAACATTCATTTTGCGATTTATTTGAATAATCTAGTGAGATTTTTGAATGCACAAGCAGTCTGACAACAGCCGGTGCTCCGCATGGAAATCTGATCTCACCATCATCAAATCTGTCTGTGAGTACATGAAGAAACCAATGAAACTGAGACAGACTAAACCCAGAAGAACTGTGGCCGTATCTCCAAGACGCTTGAAGAAACCTACCTGCAAAGCTACCTGAAAACAATGTGCAAGTGCACCAAGGGCAAAAGCTGTTTTAAACGCAAAGGGTGGTCACACCAATTATCGATTTGATTTAGTTAATAGAAGTTAATTGATAAATAAAATCCATTTATGACAATATTTTTGAAAGCATCCTTACTTTACAGCATATTTACACAAGTGCCTGAAACTTCTCACAGTATTGTAGCTTTGGAGGCAGGGTTCTTAAAATATCTTGAAGACGTTGCTACAGGTCTTCTGGATTTAGTCTGTCTCAGTTTCATCTGTTTCTTCATGTAATCACAGACAGATTTGATGATGGTGAGATCAGATTTCCATGTGGAGCACCGGCTGTTGTCAGACTGCTTGTGTATTCAAAAATCTCACTAGATTATTCAAATAAATGGCAAAATGAATGTTTGGAAAGGTAAACTGATATTTTCTATTGACATACTACAGCAAAAGACACAAATAACTGGCCGAACACCATTCTTTGGGGTGAAAATACTAACGTGCCCAAGACTTTTGCACAGTAGTGTATATACTCATGCAAATATTTTTTAAAAATTTACATGTATGTGTGTGCATTGGTATATACAAAATAAATATACACAGTACACACACATTATATAAACACAAACTTTTATTTTGGATGTGATTAATATAGATTAATCATTTGACAGCACTAAAATAAATAAATACATAAATAAACCATTTAAAACTCAAAAGCTTTAAATGCTACAATTAAGGAACCACATCATTATAATGTAGAATGTGAAATTTTTTTTTTTTTTTTTGAGATGTGCTAACAATTACATTTAAGTTTTTGTATAAAGACTAACTTTTGATCTAAAAATAGAGGACATAAGCTTGCATTATTAAATATACAATATTGACCGATACAGATAAATATAAAAAAACATTAGAATATTTATGAATAATCTATATGATGTTTATGTGTATTATTTCCACATATCAATCATGGATATGTGACCCAATTATGACCGGTGACCTCACCCGATCACATCACCAGGTGAGTTTCAAAGGTTCTTTTTCATGCAACGTAATATTTCAAATAGTAGCCTATACAAACAAACAACTGCATTTTGAATGGGCAAATGCTTGACGAGGACGAGAAATCCCTATCTGTTTGTTTTGCATTCGTTGAATGGACTTTGACTTGCCTATGTGGCACAGGAACGGAGCATCTGGCACATTAAAAGGAAAAAAAACAAAAAGTCTAAACAGTATCTGGTTCACAGAGAGAAAACAGGTTGACTGGACACTAAATGTTAATACAAATGCTAATTTTTGCAGTGTGTCCAGCCACAAAATACACAAGCACATACTCCTAAGCTTAGAATGCAAGAAGACTAATAATCTCAATAACAGTAACGTGATGCTAAATCACAGCCAGAGATTTCTTTAAACAGTACGAACGCTGTCTCTTGTAAACGAGGGGGGATGGTCTGAATGATGGTAAATGGTGAAATGATAGATAATAAATGAACTGAGGCGACGGAAATCAGAGAGTCAACAGATTCAGATGTGCACAGAGCGACGTGGCCGGGGGAGGAACAGAAGAACAGGCTTGTGGGGCACGCAGCCAGAGCTCTCCCAAAAAGTAGGCCAATGCTGTGGCTAGACGAAAGCATTCTGCCACACAGCAAACGCCAGAGCGGAAGATGCCTGAGCCCTCTTGAGCTGACAGGGCTGGAAATGAAGTCATTGAAAGTCCGAGAATTAAATCCCATGCATCAAACATAATCTCTCCCCTTCTCACCCAACATCTCGAGAATAGAATGAAGCTGAATGTAATGAAGTCATCAATCCACAGGCGCTGAGACACATATGCTGCTATTAAAATCCCAGAGGCTTCGGAGGCTCATGTTTGAGGTCATGATACACTTCACTGAAATGACTGACATGGTGTTTGATGTATGTGTGGGAATCGATGTAAGAGGTTTTCTAGTTGAACAGGTGAGGACTAGAGATGCACAGATATTTAAATTCTGGCTGATATCATAAACCAATAATCCTTTTGATGTTATGGCTGCTAAACAAAAAAATGTGACCATGGACCACAAAACCAGTCTTACGTAGCACGGGTATATTTGTAGCAATAGCCAAAAATACATTGTATGGGTCAAAATAACAGATTTTTCTTTTATGCCAAAAATCATTAGGATATTAAGTAAAGATCATGTTCCATGAAAATGTTTTGTAAATTTCCTACCGTAAATACATCAAAACTTAATTTTTGTTTAGTAATATGCATTGCTAAGAACTTCATTTGGACAACTTTAAAGGCGATTTTCTCA